>VWZZ01005587.1:0-26432 GCA_013399095.1 Psophia crepitans
CTGTGATTCTATGATTTAAACTTGTGGGTAGATGCAGTTAGCAAACCTTGTATTCAAATGGCCACAGAAGAGCAGAAAGTGTGATATTTTTCAAACAAGTGACAAATAAAACAAAGCTAGTGATGTGTATGTTGTCTTCTAACAGATGAGGAAAGGCTTTCACTATCAGAGTTGAGATTCCCAAGTACAGTTTTGCAGAATGCCAGCCATAACTGCTGTTGATGGTTACTGCTGGAAAAAAAAATCCTTTTGGAGGAATTTCAGTTTTCATTCAGTTCCTCTTTCCACATCACAATGTGTCCCCCACTTTTGCACTTTTCAGTTCAAACTCACAGAGTAAATTATTAACAAAGTTACCTAACAAAGGCTAGAAAAATAAAAGTTATGTCCAAAGGTTTTTTCATATTATTTCATTTGAGAATATCTTCCTGATATCTAGGAATAAACAGTTCCAAGACTGTTTTATAAAGAAGAGTTAGAAGTGAGACACCTGACCTTTAAAAACACTCAACTTGAAACAAAAGTTACAGCGTCTAGAAGCCAGAAGTAAAAAAAAAGTATCACAATGCCAGGTGATGGATTAACATATTCCAACGTGGATTTAAATTGTCATGCCATGCCAATATGCTGTCAGTCATGAAAGATTAGTCTGGCATTGTAAAGATTTTCATCCAACAAAAGTACTGAGAAGTTAAAAGTATGCTGTCTAGTTTTATATCAACACAATGTAGAGTTATATTAAGTAAATACGAAAAAAATTGTATAAGAGGTATAACTGTTGACATGCAGGTTTAGAAACAACAAAGGGAGCCTTTTAAAATGTCACTGCATTCAGATAAGAAAACGTATCTTTTATCACTTCAGCAGAAGGGGGGGCAGCCCTCAAAGTATGGTTTCCAAGAAAAATAGACATTAACTCACAGGGAAGAGAAATTTCACCTTTTCACCAGCTTAATCCACACATGTTTTAGGGATACCTGATACTTTTATTTATGTGTTTCATATCCTATTCCCTTACAAGCTTTTTGTTAGCTTAAGTAGCAGGGGCTATAAAGGTAGCAGAATTGGCACAATAAAGGCCCTGACGCTAAGCAGCCCAAACACAATTAACGAGCGCATGTTGCGAACGCTGCAGAGGACACGGCCAAGACAACCCCAGCCCGGGTTCCCAGCTGTGAGCTCTGCTGCTGTCCTGGGTGCAGGCACTGGCACGCAGCGGGTGCCTCCCGCTCCCCTGCCCGCACATCCCAGAAGCAGGGCAATGCTGGGAGGGACTGGTCAGAAATTGGGTTATTCTCTCAGGAAGCTCTGGCTGGAAAGTAAATTTTTTTGTGCTGGTCACAAGTGAAAATACTTCAACATCCTCCCCCAAGAGGGGATGCTTCTTGCACCACAACAGCCTGGGGGAATGCAGAGGGTGGAGGTTTGCAACTTTTTGAGAATTTGAGCTTAAACAGGCACAGAAAATGAGCGGCAAAGGCAATGGCGGGGGGTGGCACTAACTCTAATTACTGCCACACAAGCGCCTTGAAGAGAGGATGATAATATATGACTAACGTGAGAAATGCGTCTTTGTAGCTGGAGCATAAGACCAGAAGCCAGGAAATCCTCAGTCCTAAACCAGAACCCTGAGATGGATTGCTCTCGAGGCTTTGGCCAGCTCACTTAGGCTTCCTTGCTCAGCATGGTTGTTCCAACCAGGGAGCTCAGAGATAAGCAGTTTGTGGAGAAAAGATATATTCAACCCACAGCAGGGCAGCAGAGGGTGACAAATGGCATCATTAATCACGGCTGAGCAGGGAGCAGGGATCCCCCACCCTCAATCCCCAGCACTGATCCTGGGCGCAGGAACTGAAAACTACCAGGACCTGTAGCCGGGACAGAAAGTAAAAGTGTCTCTCTCCAGAGCTCATGCAAGTTTTGGTGGATGTGAGCCCAGCCTAGATGTAGTTCGCACATGGCAGTGATCAGTGTTTCGTTAGAAGCTCAATCCATGCAAAAAGCCTGCATGCCAGCTCTGGGAAGCTCTTACTGGAAAAAGAAAAGATAGTGTCAGCCTTGGGCCTCACCAGCATAATCAATGCCCACTGCACACCAGTCTCTGTTGAAGAATGATATACACTAGAACAACCACATGGGTGAAATGCCACCCTGGACCACACACAGCTCCAGAAAGGACCACAAATTTAGATCCCCACTCTGAACAGAAAATTTCCATTTCAACCCACTTCTCCCTGGTCAATCTTTTCTCTGCCTGCCTCTTTCTCTATGTTATATTTTATACAAGAATGGGTAAACATACAAAAGCTCAAGAGTGCCCTAAGTGGAGGTGATGGTGATTATTAACTCTTCCTGAGTCCACCTCTGACCCTGAAGGATAGGAAGGCTCACGAAGCACAGGCCTTTGCATGAAACTTGCCTCTACTTCTGCTCAACTTGGGACCTAATGACTGTGCCTCTGCTGCTGTTCACCATGCACACACCAGTCCTGCAGCCTGGGAGACCTGACGTGTCCATAAGGTGCCATACTTCCCTCTCTGCCTCCATGTTGCTGTTCTCCCTTCCCTGTGCAGAGAAATCCCCCCAAAACTCAGTTCCTACCATTGCAACTCTTGTAACGCCTGCAGGGGATGCAGTCCCTCAGTATCTAAGTCCCCAATTTGAATTCCTCCAGAATATTCCCATTACACACCAGCTGTTCAGACTATCACATAAGCAGCAGCCTCAGCAGAAAGACCAAGACCTGCAAGGGCAGAGGAAGTGAGCTAAGCCCTTGCCCTCCCCAAGTAATCCTCCCAGACCACGGTGGAGGTGCAGTGGCTGCAGCCGCAGTTGGAAGGTTTAAAGAGCCACCCTGAGCTGTGTTCAGGCAACAAATACCAGACTGCAGCCTCTGACCTGTTGTGTTAGCATTATATTTATCGTTTGCAAGTATGGAATTCAATTCACTGCACTTTTAAAAATGTGTATTTTAAATAGTTCAACCCTAAAAATGTACTTGTTCTCGCAGTTTCACATCAGCCTTTTGCACAGCTGCCAACAGCCTTCACACCCCCTTGCCTAGCCCACCTGTGTAAACACTAAGAAAGTTTCTCTTTGTGAAGCACAGGTAGGGTCTTGTGGCTTGATAATGTGCAAAAAAAAAGGGACAGTGACTTTTTTGCAACACCAGATGTGGGAGAGATCTGCCCCATCCAAGTTACTGTGCATCTGAGGGTAGCTTTTAAACCTCTCTTATAAATAACATTGGTTTCAAAGCATTGTATGGGGCTTGTCTGACATTTCTGACCAAACCAGTATTTTTAAAGTCTCTTTTCTGATTGAATGGCATTGCAAAAGGCAATTGATATGCAACAAACACTGCACCTCCTCTTATTTGCCTTGTTCTGTGTTTCTTATCTGTGCTGAATAACACATTTTTATACAAATGCTTCTGTTGATTTCAAAGAGCTTAAACATATAAGAACATAGTCAACATGAATTAGAGTTGGTGAATATGTTCCTCCTATTCTTCTTTCCAGGTTCAATGAGAGAATGGGTATGCTTATGGTGAAATTGTAAAGAGAGCAACCAGCTTGTTATGAGAGAGGTTTTGTGGGCATGATCTGCAAGATTGGCTGAGGAACATCCAGGTACAAGCCCTCCGAATCCAGGGTGGCCTCTTGAATTCGCTAGTCAGTGTTACACATTTGGGATTTACCAGAATTACGTGCTGTGAACAGGCCTACTGAGCAGGAGTAGCATGTTTCTTATGGAAACTTAAACCATGAAGCCTGTCAGTAGAAGTGTAACTGCCCCAGAAAGGAGTAAAGAGACAAGGCATAAGTCATTTTCACACCACTCCACAGCAGAATTCCTTTCCATAACAACTAGTCACAAAATTGCTGATGAAAACTTGTCGTCCTTTCACCTTGGACCTGATTCCTTTCTCAGAGAAGTTCTGTTCAACAAAACACCACATTGTGCAGTAAAGTCTGGATTCACACCACAGTCCTATAAAGAGCTGTCTGGAAGAGGGTTTATGCACCACGCATGGCCTATGTGCAGCAACTTTACCAGGATTTTCACGCCCAGGCTTGCTCAAGCTCGGCAAGGAGAAGACAAACAACCAACTCAAGGCAGTGCTGCTATTCATTCCTCGTTCTACCTCGAGCCCAACCCAGCACCCAAATTTCTCCTGCCTGGCACAGCAGGAGTGCTTCTCTACATCGTCCATAAGCTGCACGTGGTCATGAGGTGCTCTGGTGCTGAACCACACAACTTAATTCCTGCTTTATGTGACTGAGTTTGAACTTTTAAAACAGGATTATTATTGTCCAGCTGTATTCTGGATGTCATCTTCAGACCAAGAAATTGAACTTGTCTGTTCATCCAGAGGGAAAAATCATTTGAATGCTATTGCAGGAGAAGATAAAAATTAATTGTGGGGGAAATCATGTCTAGCCAGCTTGTTTATAGGTCTTGTTTAACCAAAAATAGCATGCTGCATCAGGCAATATAGTAGCCAGCATGTTTTAGCAACTGCAAACTGGAATGTTACTTTGCTCATGCCAGTCATGTTTTAACCTGGCCAGCAGCTAGAACAATCACACAGCCGTTCGCTCATTGCCCTCCTCCCGTTGGGATGGAGGAGAGAACTGAAAATGGAAAAAAGAAAAAAGTAAAACTCATGGGTTGAGATAAAGACAGTTTAATAGAATAGAAAAGGAATAATAATAAGAATAATAATAATGATAATAATAATGATAATAATAATAATGATGATGATNGGTGCCCCCCACCTTCTTGCTGGCAGGTCAATATGAGAAGCTGAAAAGTCCTTGACTACTTGGCAGCAACCGAAACATCAGTGTGTTATCAACATTATTCTCATCTTCTAAATCCAAAACACAGCACGATACCAGCTGCTGGGAAGAAAATTAACTCTGTCCCTGCCAAAACCAGGACACTCATGTCCCAGAACAGTGAGCACAGGGAGAGGATGTTAATACATCACACTCACTTCTACTCATTTTCTCCTTAGCTGGGGAGAAAACAGATAGAAATGAAAGAGAAGCAATTCAGGCCATGTTCTAGATGTCTCCTTCCCTTCATGAATCCCTGGATTCACTGACGCCTTTCTGCAAAGGCAGACACATACCACTGGGTAGAAGGGAATTTTTTCAGACAGATCTGAGGAGTCACATGTTGAAACCTGTCTATGCTGTGAATGGAAGGGTATTATCATTGGTTTATGGTTCTCAGAAAGTATAAAGCAATGCGGTGACCTGAGCTGCTCGGACGCATTTGTGGAAGGGAAAAAACGCTGGACGTATGCCCATTCTTCCTTCTTCCTAATGCACAAGGAGGGCCTGAACACTTTTGCCTTTTAGAGAGATGTAGGGCAATTTGCCTGCTTGTTACTGCTATCACATTAAGAAAGAGTTTTGCACAGTACGGAAGAGGCTACAAACACCAGTAGAAGCGCTGATTAGTAGAAATAACTGGTAGCAAGGAGGTTGAAACTGGGTTAATTGAGGCTGTCGAAAACTCTCTAGGCATTTTCAGTATGATTCACACATACCAAGAAGAAAAGACATCCTAGGTAATGAAACAGCACAGTTGTTGCTTCATTTAATGGCCAACAGAGGTCCTAACTGGCTTCTCTGAGGGTCCTAGGAAGGTTGCCAATGAAACCAGGGCAGGAAAGACTTGGCAGTCTCAACAGTCCCAGGGTTAAAAAAGAGAAGCTGGGGAAGGTCAGTATGGAAGCAGTTTCAGTTCCTCCTAATATATTGGAAAGAATTATCTTTCAGAAAGCGTCTTTGAAATTATGGTATACGTGACTAATTATTGTACTTAGCATCATGGTTGCTTACTTTCTCCTGATTCAAACCCACCTTTCCTCTCTGCCTGTTCTTTTTGAAGTGCTCCAGGAGCTGGCCCAGGCCCATGAGAGCGAACAGCTGCACGTCATTCGTGCCATGTCTCTCTCTGCAGACTCCTACTGCAGGCAGCATGCATTTCAGCTTTCAAGCAACAGGATTTCACTTCTAGCCCTGGACAAACTGGAGGCTGTATGGCCCAGGCCTAGGAACGTATTGCTGTATGACATCTTTCATTTTCCCCACCCACGCTCGCAATGTTGCTTTCAGAGTACAAATAACAAAATTAAGCAAGAACACCTGCTCCCAGAGGAAGAAATTGTATTTGCCTGTTATAAACCAGTCAAGATAATTTAAATAAACGAACTTGCTGTAACTAGCCACAGTGGCTAGTCAATCTATGTTTATGATCTGTATTTACCACTAGTCTTAACTACACTGTATATTTTTAAAATAAAATCACGTCTTGTTTTTATAGACACAAATATGCTAACCCAGCAAAGGCAGGTAGGTGAAAAGGAGTGTCCTTTGCTATTTTCTAGCTAGGGCACTGATTTAGCTCTGCTGCGTGCATTCCTGAGGCATGTCACCAGCTAGAGGACTTCACTGACTGGTGACTCCATCCTTCATTCAGTTTATTCCTGCATACACCTACAAGGCATGCACAACAACACGGAGTACCCGTAAGTGTACCTGTTTGCTGATGTCACTGCTGTTTTTTCAATATTCTTTTTCTTCCTCATTTTGCTCTCAGGTTGTACATGCCAGCGTCACTGTGTTAGTAGTGTCGAAGCATTTTCTCCTTCCGAAGAAGCAGTGAAGTTATTTAACTAAGTCTGTTTACAGTCTGGTATTCCACGAGCCAGGTGAGATAAGGCATGGACGTACAAAATACACCTCTGCACCCTCACGGTCCTTGCAAGTATACAGCAGTGAAGATGTTTTCCACTCTTTCTGGCTCTCGAGGCCTCTTCGCACCACACACGCACACACATAACACATATATACAAAACGTGGAAAACTGAGAGCGAAGCTATGAATCTTCCACTCTCGCAGTTACGAGCTGCTGTTAAAATCACAGGCGCCATCTAGCGGGCAGTGGGAGAAACGCGGAGCACCGGCACGCGGCTGGCGGGTGCTGCGGGGGCAGGAGCGGAGGGTCGGGGCAGAGGCGCAGGCAGCACCGCGCCGCGGCCGGCGGAGGCGAGCAGCGGGGGCGGGGCGGCCCCACAGCCGCGCCGCAGCCCGGCCGCGGTCACCGCAGAGACCGGGGAGCTGTCGCAGAACGGCACCGCTTTTCTGATTTAAATCGCACGGGTGATAAGGAGGCGGCCCTAATTCGTGCTTGCCGTAAGACCGAGAACGCGTGGACTTGGGGGGAAAAAAAAAAAAAATTAGACTGTGTCTTCAAAAGGAATGGAAGACGGGAAAGCACTCCTCTGCCTCTTCGTGGTTACTGCGAGTTCATGGTTAGCTGCTGGTTTATTAATTCACAATGGTGAGTGGATGCAGGTGGATCATCACCTAAACCAACTATTCATGTTTAAAAAACAATTTGCAAATTTTTTCAGCACTCATATTTGCGCAGAATGAAGGTTTACTTTGCTTGCAGTTGATTAATTATTATCTTCAAAATGTATGTGCCCTACTGCCTAATTAAGAGCATCTCAAACATCGTGGCAGCGTTATTCAAAATACTGATATAGTTATATTGGGTGGCAGTAGCAGAAAACATTTTAAGACCTGCTCAAAGATCACCATAAGGTTCAGATGACTGTGCCTTCAGCTCTCACTTATCAGGAGAGGGAAGCAGCCTGTCTATTCACAAATTTGAACATGCTACTGTAGAGAAGAGGCTGTGGCCTGAAAGCTGGCTTTAGGCATACAGTAACTGTGTTCCTGCATAAAACACTGGTACACAACAGCAGCTGTAAAGGGTAAGGGCAAATTCAATGGGCAGGAACCTGTGAAACAGACAATGGGCTAGCACTGCCAGCCTACAAATCAGGCATTTGTGTGCCCTCATGACCCCAAGCCTGTCCACATGGAAGCACTGTATTTGCTGAAGTTGGATTACTTGTGATATATAGGAGGCTCACTCACACCTAGCATGAAAAGCTTACACTAGGATGCTGCTATAATGAGCTAAGTCCTATACCCTTAGTTATAAAAGACATGCATTACCAAACTTCAATCACAGCAATACTACCAAAGGGAAAAAAAACAATGCCAGGGAATAAGATGGACCTTTCAGTGGGCTTAAGGCTCGGTTGCAGCTCCGCTGAGCACAATTTGCTGAGCTAAGAGATAGAAGAAGCCTTTGAGTGAGTAAATGTCTTATTGGGGGGAAATAAAAAGACATGGCTAGGGAGATGATTAGTCAAGCAGCCTATAGACAGCATACAGGTGGATGTAGAGATGCAACAAAAGGTGCTCCTCTACAGAAGCCCTGTCACTAGGAGCCCCCACCAAAGATGGTTGTACGATGTCTGTGATGAAGAAGCTTGATGCATGATGGGACAAACTGTGCTCAAGGAGAGCTGGAAGACAGCACAGTGAGACCATGAACCTGTGCTGGAGTAGTCAGGCCAGGAGGCCAGCTACTAGCCTTGGGGATGGACACAGCTCGGGAAGGAGTGGCTGCAGGACCAGACAGGGTCAGAAATTTGGGGGTAGTAGAGATGAGGGAATATGTGGTGCCTCAACCCTGTAGTGATTTTGCGAAAGAGCGCTCAGAGGCAACAAACTCCTCCTTATCACCTACTATCATAGCAATTCCTCAAGCACTATATCAAACATGTCGAAGCTGTCAGGGAGGAAGGCTATCGGGAAGGTGGCTTTGCTCTTTCCTCCCTCACACTGACCGGCAGCATTAACCTTGTGTCCAGAGAAAACCTTTTGCACCTTTGAAGGAAGGTACAGAACAGTTTCAGGTTTGCCTGAGAGGTCAGCTCTACACATCCCATCTCTGGCTGCTTGGCAGTTCCCTCTTCTGTCACCCAAGGCAGCATGAGCACTGTGAGCAGGGGAAAAATCTGGGGGACAGATCCTGTTCTGGTGCTGAGTGCCTGCAGAACCTAGTAAGAGTCAGAGGCCCATCAGCCCTACTGCGATTTATTAGCTGCCAGAGCCACATCCACAGGTACCAACTACAAGCCCAAATGACTATAGCTTATGTGTCAGCCCCATTGCCTAGTTTGCTGGTGATCCTTCTAAAGAGAACCACTGAATGGCTTGCTTCAGGAAGAGGGAGCTGAGAAGCTGCACGTCCCTAGCAAGGGACCAGTGAGTGCTTCAGGGAGGAGAGAGAAGCAACAGGCTCAGGAGGTCTCTGGCAGTGTGCAGAAGAGGCTCTGAAAACCAGGAAGATATTAAGGGAGAGACCATGAGAGGTTTACATCTAACTCCTTATTTTGGCAGTAATGGGGTAGGAGCAGCGGTGTTGCTCTCCTGGCTGTGTTATGTCTTCAGCTTAGTTTAAAGTCTTGCAGCTACACTTTAAATCCATTTAACTTTCCCTTCCTGTGTCTATCTGGCCACATACTGTGGCACCCTTAAGGCACAGTTTGCATATACCACAGGAGAAATTAAGCAAGTAATGACACCCCACAGCCTGATATAGAGTAGAATAGAATAGAATAGAATAGAATAGAATAGAATAGAATAGAATAGAATAGAATAGAATAGAATCATTAAGGTTGGAAGAGATCTCAAGGATCATCTTGTCCAACCGTCCCCCCACCACCTGTTACCCACTAAACCATGTCCTTCAGTACCACATTCAACATTTCCTTAAACACCCGCAGGGACGGTGACTCCACCACCTCCCTGGGCAACCCATTCCAATGCCCGACCACCCTTTCTATGAAGAAATTTCTCCTAATCTCCAACCTGAACCTCCCCTGACACAACTTGCAGCCGTTCCCCCTTGTCCTGTCACTAGTTATCTGCGAGAAGAGGCCGACCCTCAGCTCACCACAACTTCCTTTCAGGTAGTTGTAGAGGGCAATAAGGTCTGCCCTGAGCCTCCTCTTCTCCAGACTAAACAGTCCCAGTTCCTTCAACCGCTCCTCATAAGACCTGTGCTCCAGATATGTGTGCAAACAGGCAACAGAAACTGAAATTCCTGCCACAGACACTCCATCTGTGCCTTTCTAATCTTTCTGGAGAGAGTATTTGGTACTCTGACTGTTGGCCAGGTCACACAGGAAAGCCTAAGGGAATCCTTCATGCCTAGCTAGAGTCTGTGTGCATATAGCTTTCTTAAAAGTGCTTTTAAACACCTCACAGTTTCTCCCCCAGGACTGAATAGCACCACCTCCCTGCAACAGCCCTTAAAAGTTACTTGTGGGTAAAAGACAGTTGTAGCAGTCTTTACCCCATCTTTACACTTTGGTTGTTACCAGACTTTGAGTAACTAACATCTTTCTGAATGTAGATCTGTAATAAAGACAGGCTTCAGAGTCTATACCTCTCTGTTAAGGCTACCACAGCTGTACGAAGTGGAGCAAAGAAGAAGGATTTGCCTTGTCAAGCTTTCCCAAGTGTAGGAGGCTGTAGGAAGGAAAGTGCCTTCCAGGGAACGAGATGGAAGAGTGAAGCACAAGATAAAATTTGTTGACTTGCATCCTGACATAGATGTTGTTTAGCTGCACAAGATTGTTTGCCCATGATCTCTGCTCTAGTTTCAATTGTAATTGCAATTAAAACCTGAGGAGTGTACTTGGAAAGAAGCCTTGTCCTCTGTTTGGGTGAGATGACTTACAGGAGCTGCAGCAATTCCTGTATTTGAGGAGAAACGATGCCAAGGAAAGTGAGTGGGGAGGTAAAGCAGAAAGAAGATGCTCTGTATACTACAAAGCAACTCACAAAACAATATTTAGGCTTTTCAAATTTAATTTTAAACTTAAGCTTTTATACACCCTCCCTGTTCTCACACTAAGGTTTCTGTGGGACCATAAGGCTTCTGCTGAGATATTCAAGTTCTCCATAAAAGAAGCCAAATGCCAACGTCCCAGATTACCTGCAGAATCAGGAGCAACAGCAAGGGGTTGTAAAAATACAAAAGACCATTAAAATCATGAATGCCTCTGAAACTGGTAGAAGCAGGTTGGATTTAGCTGTAATCCAGCTCAGATAAGCTCTCTTGGCTAAACTAAACCATTTAATGGAGGTTAACACTGTTACTTTCAATGAAAAGTTGCCCAACAAGAAACCAATACCCACTTGTGTGCTATTGTCCAGTAAGCATCTGTCGTGGATACAGGTAAATGCCACATTTGAACAACTTCTGGGGTGGGAACATGCACAGTTGGACCTGCACCCTGCCAGCAAGGACACTCTTGCCAAAGCTAGGCACTGACACGCAACTTGTTTTCTTGGGAGCTCTTGAAAAGATTATTCTCTTTCAGTCTGGAACATAACATGACCTCGAAATGTTGTCCCATGGTCAGCTACTTTTCCCCCAAGACAACAGCTGACAGTAACAATATTTTTTGGAGCAGGTGTATGTTCGTGTATAGCATGAATCACTGTTGGACTTCCCGTCTCCAACATTAATACTCTAGAAAACTTCTATCCAAATAAGGACTGATGGTGTGCTCAAGAATAGTTATTTTACAAACCTGTCATTTAGGAAGTTTTGACATGCTAATTCTGATACACTGCAGCTATTTTTAATTTACTTTATTGACAGTACCTGCAAATAACATTTCCCCATTCTAAAACCCAGCCCTTTTATGATTAAACCTATTTGATAACAACATTGCCTCATAAGCAGGAAGGTAAAATAATCCGGGAATGAAACACTGTATAGGGCTTTTGGAGGCTGACATCTGAATGTACTTAGTGGAGAGGAAACTTCTTTTTTTTCTTTTTTTTTACTTTCATTTCTTGCTTCTTTCATCCTTAAGCTCAGCAATAAACTAGCACTCTATGGTTAAAAAGTCAGGAGAACAGATGTATGGTACCAGTGCATCAGAATCTGTATTTCAGCTATGGGGTGTAAATTATATGTCCTTCCAAGAAGCTTTGAGAATACCTAGCTAGCTTTTACTGCAGTGATATTGCAATAGCAAAAATGATGATGATGAGAATGATCATTATCACTATCATTATTACAGTCATTTGATTACACTAAAGTAAACAATTCAGTCAAAGTTCAGACAGGGTTCACCATTCAGCTTGCTGCTTTTAAGGTGAATCCTAAAGAAATGTCACTGAGCGCTGCACGGTTTGCAGCATGTTTCAGTCAGCTCCAAGCAAGGCTTCTTACCAGGGGCCTGCTTGTCCCTCTGCTAACTCTGCAGAACATTTGAAGGCCAAACTATATTACCAAGCATCATACAATAAATGTTGAGGATTTGGGTGTTAGCAGCCACATGCTAAAGTAATTTTGCACGGCTCCTTTCTTATCCCTGGCTTGTCCTTCACTCTTTTCATGTACGTGTCCCATTTGAGAGGGGATATGTCTAGCAATTACAGCATGTGGAAGCTTGTTTTTATTATATTTGTTTAAGGTTCCTTTACCACAGAGAGTGTTGGTTAGCAGAGAGAGAAGAGTCAAAACGCCTGTGTTGGGTGTCTGGATGTGGATCTGTCTCAGAGTGTGGTGCTGGGCAGACTGCGAGAACAGCCTCCACACCTCACCTCAGCCCCTGGTGAGATGTTCACAACGGCCACCTGAGGACAGCTGAGGGCAATCTGTCCTGGTTCCTCCTGCAGCCTTCTTCACCCTGCTGTCCCCACAAGCCACCTGAGGTCAGAGTAGCCAAAGGCCCCTGCTCCCCCTTTCAGCTGCCACAGTACTTCTTCATGGGTAGGGACCTGTTAGTGTCCTTATGAAGTACTTTGAGGTATCAGAGAAAAAAAGGATACACACTGTTTATCGCTGAAGTTTGTCAAGTTTAGCAAGGTGCCTCTACCCTCAGTAGAAGGCTACAGAGTGGAGACCAAAAAGGTAAACAAGGTTTCCCAAAGCACACCCCACAGGGACGTCTCTCCTGTTAGGCAGGACAGAGCATACCATGCTCCCTCTGCCTAGGAAGACTGTCAGTGCTCTGGAAACCTGTATATGCTGTGGGTGGACTGGGAGGGTCTTTCATTACTTTGTTAATCCAGTGATTTATATAGATGCAGATGAAGATGCCCATTTTTAAGAATTTATTAGTCAGCACATATTTTTTCCCAGCAGAAAGAAGTAGCATATCAGGCTGCTATCTTGGCAAGGAGACACTCTGATCAGCAGCTGAAAGAGTAGATTCAGCCTTTCCTCTCCACACCCAGAAGCGAGTGCATTAGCTAGGCTTTGGACAAAATTTTCATGGCACCAGGGCTCCTGGCACCACAGCATTACGCCATCACATCTGTCCTTGTCTGTGAAGTGCTCTGCTCTCACCTTGCAGGTGAGGAACAAAGAGAGGAGTTTCACCAGTAGCTCTTGTGGGAGCAGAACTGAGTCCTCAGATCACACAGCCCACCTGCAGTGCATCCAGAGCCAAGCCATCACTGATCTCCGTGCAAGGATCCAGATCTTTGGGAGCTCTTGCCCCTTTTCCCAAACTCCTCCATGGCAAATCGCCAAAAGACCTGCCCATAAACTCACCAATGAGTTGTCCAAAGCAGGAAGAGAAATTTTGCTTGCACAGGATGTTGTCCTCCTCGCAGGCTGAAATATGGGAACCATTGCTTTGCTGTCTCAATCAACTTTTACACTGTCTACCCAGATGTGGAATGACTAGCAAGAACTCATCAGATATTGCTGGTCCTGGATGACTTTCCAAGATGCAACCCTTCTCTTGGGTAAAAGTTTTCCTTAAAAGACCCCAAAACATTCAGATGCTCCCATGTATTATCATACTAGATGCTCCCTGTCTCCAGACTCCATGACTTTGAACTCTTCAGCTAGCAGAGACCAATGGAGTACTGACCATGGCCAGCTCCTTCAGAACTGCTCTGTATTTACTTCTTGATCAGTTTAACCACTCACCAATCTCCCTGTCGAAGCAAGGTGCTGGCACCCAGGGCTGGAAATGGTGATAGTTTCTACTCCATTGACACATTTCATTCAGTCATTTAAAATCTAGAAGACTTTAACAAGAAGAAAGAGATTTGCAATGTTGATGTGTTCAAGAAGGCTTGGCAGAAGTTAGCTGGCTTTCTCTTACATGCAGACACTGTCACCTGGGATATGCTGAACACAGGATTTCTGCCTTCCTTTCAGCTCGAACATCAGTCCCAATATTCACTGTATCTCCTTTTCACGGACTTAATTATCAGTAAGATGCACAGTGGATGGCACAACAGATGGCCTTCATTTTCCCTGTGCTCCATGTCCAAGTCTCTGCACGTACTTCAGCTTTCTGCCTCATGGCTTTAATCTCCCAAACACTATAGTATATTTGCTTAACACAAGAATGCATTTCCTCAATATAAAACAACAGCAAGGGCAGAATGGTCCAAAATAACTGTAGGAAGGAATTAATCAGATCAGCAGCGTAATAAAACATCAGGCATAGGACTGAGTTAGTCTTTACTTTTTTTCTTTGAAGATTTAGGCCACATTTTGAAAGCTCTTGAGCAAACCAATGGCATGACAGTTTGAACATGAAGCACTTCCACTTAAACATGCTCAAGTATGCAACTGCAGAATGCACCACACAAGTATTTTGGAGACCTGCATCCTGGACTCAGCTGTTAACTCCAAACAAGTACCAGAAAGCATGGTGTTTTAGAAAAGCTTGCAATGGCTTTTGCGGAAAACCTTCATTCTGTCAGAATTCCTGCCTCTTCTAACAAGTGTCTGTGTGGAGACAGACATCTCTGCTTCATCTTTGACAGCAATGGAAATTGGGCCAGTTATAACTGCAGGTTGAAAGACTGAACCCTATATTTTACCCTACTTTCATGGTCTTTCTGAAATAACATGTCAGAGGAACATTCATAATGGTAATGTATTCCATACATTTTCTGGTATAATCAGTACACAAGAGACTCTTCGGATGTGCAGTCACTAGGGAGTAGTGCCTACCCTGTTTTGACTCAGATGCAGTATGATCTTTACCCTTTGCTGTAAATTGGCTCAGAGCACATCTTTATGTGTCAGTTTTGCCTGCTCACTTTCAGATGTTACCAGCTTCCAGTGCTATGGAGCTGCTTTGGAGTACACGTGATTTTCATTTTACACATTTTTCAGTTCCTTCATATGCCCAAGCGAAAAATCCAGCGTTCAGGGACATCACATGGATTTATGATACTCTGTGGTGGGACTTTGTGTTCAGAACCTAATTAATGGATTATCGTCATCCACATGTGGCATTTCCCAGCTGTGGGAGATAGGTTATTACTCCATGTTTGTCTTGCAGCTTCTACACAAGTGTGCTGAGCTGGGTGCTTTGTAGAAAGCCTTTACAAGTCGCTCTGGGGTAGGCTGTTTCACAGCACAAGAACTCAATCCTGAGCTCAATGAGTAGCGCTGGTACCCAGCAGCTCCCGTGTGTAAAGCTTTTATGTTGGAGGAGTCACTGGTATCTCCTAGACAAAATGGGGTATCATGTGTGGCAGGAAAGGAAGGACCCTACAGTGGCACATAAGATTAACTGTGTGGGAGAGAGTGACAGGGAAAGCACAAGAGAATAAAGGCCTTTTTTTAGCCTGGATTCCCAAAACATTTTGCATCTACTTTACTTCTCTCCAATTTTGAAACTATTTTAGCTACATTTGCAGACATTAGCAGTCTCAAAGACAGCAAACAAGTGTTGCAGATACAGTCAGCTGGATAGAGAAGACACACTGTAGAGACATCTCCAGGAGAAAAAGTGGCAGGAGGAGCCCTACTTTTATTAGTTGCGCTACAGAGAATCCAACTCAAAGACAGCCTTCTGATGAGACCCTGGCTCCAAGCAACACGTTGCTTGCTGAATAACTTGATTTGCATTTGTAGGTGTAAAAGTGAGTGCCAAGAAAAAACAAAAGCAAAGCCAGCTAAGAAAACATGTGCCAGTCTTCTATTTCTCGTGTACCTGCTGGAATGATATCAACCCATACCCACTAAGTGTATGCTTTGGTGCTGTGGGAAGTGAAGTGTGAGCTGTTGTGCAGTGAGCAGTAAGAAACAGGGTAGTGCAAAGATAAGCTCTCTTTTATTACTGGGGATCCTGTTGTTAACATGTGTATACTTTCCTTTCTGTAAGCCTGGACTTATTACTGGTTGTCATAAATTACAGAAGATCATGCACTCAGCATAACCTTCTGCTCACATTCTCCCCTGTTAGACGCAAACCTCTTTATGGTTAGTTATGCCACCATTGCTTTGAGGTTAAATTATTACAAATATTGCTCACAGCCTCATGGGTTTATTCTCAGTTCTTACTTCAAAATCCCTGAGCCCCGCTCTCCTCTAATTCTGAGCAAGGAATTTAATGGACTGAAGAAAAGAGTTTTATCCCAAAAACTTTTTTCCTCTCACTTCTTCGCATTGCGGAGGCTCTGCTGAAAGCCTCCATACGCAGCAGAGCGTGCCCCCTTACTGCTACATCTGCAAACTGTTAGCCCGCAACTGCCGCTCACACAAGCACATCAGCTTTGTAAGCAAGCAGTTCTGCATTGCTGGATACTGCACTGTCTGAAAAAAAGCTAAAGCTTTCTGGCTGAAAAAAAGGCCTGTCAGCGTGCTCCAAAACTGGCTGCCACACACCCACCAGCGTGAGGAGGGCTGGCTGTCCCTGCGGCCCCGCGGGTGCCCAGGCTGTGGCTGTGCTCTGCTCCAAGGGAAGCGTGCAGGTGCTGGGCTCGGTACGGGGCCCTGCTGCCGTTCCCCACCTTCTCCAAGCCCAGCGAGGAAAAGGTGTAAGTCAGGTGGAGCTGACCCACCAGCCCTCCTTGGCAGTTTTGTTCTTGTTTTTCCCTGTACTTTTCTGCCATACCAAGATCGTTTCCTGAAGTGACAAGGCTACCAGCGCCCTATAGGCACATCCTAGAGGCAGATTAACGACAAAGCAATTACAGTACGAAGCCCTTTGCTCCTGAACTCAAATCCTGGACCAGCCTGCCAGAATCAGAACAGAAATAACTTTAAAATATGATAAAAGAGACTCCTGTTTTCTCAGCACAGCAGCCTGGCAGCAGTGCGCTCTTCGGCAAGTATGTCCAACAGCGTCTTAGTCTGCATTTGTCAGGGTGTTGCCAACACATGGAGAGAGGTGATCCTTCCTCTCTACTCAGCCCCAGTGAGATACATCTGGAGTACTGTGTCGAGTGCTGGGCGTACTGGGCATACTGGATTGAGCCCAGCAGTGGTGCCTTGAAGACGATTAAGGGACAGGAACATCGTATCAGGAAAAGCTGAGAGAGCTGGGGCTATCCAGCCTGGAGAAAAGAAGGTTCAGGGGGAACCTTGTGCTGTGTATAAATAGTGGGAGCAAAGACAGTGGAAGCAAAGAAGACAGATATTGCAGTGGTGTCCAGGACAGGGCAAGAGGCTATGGGCCCACATTGGAATACAGGAAATTCCATCTAAACAGAAGGACTTCTTTTTCTTGTGTGGGTGCACAAACACTGGCACAGGCTGTCCAGAGAGGCTGTGAAATCTCCATCCCTAGATATATTCAAACCCAACTGAACACATCCCTGAGCAACCTGCTGTGGCTGATCTGCTATGGGCAGGGGTGGGAGTGGGAGCTCTCCAGAGCTGCTGTCCAACCTCAGTGCCACTGCAGTTCTATCCTACAATTCTAGCACATAGCACTAAGTTCTAGTTAACAAACACATTTGAGGAAGTAGTACTGCTCTATAAGGTAAGGACAGCTCAGACAGTAACAACTGTAAATAAAGTTTCTAAATTAGGCGAAAGAGTAAATAAAATGTGATTTTACACACAGGTTAAAGTGTAAGGCTCTTGTACATTTGTCACCTCCAAGTCACTTACTAAAATCTGATGAATTTTTTTCAGCTCTCCATTCATGCTTACACTGCTGCAAGTCTAAAATTGCCTGAAAGGAGTTGGCTTTATCTATACATATTTTACACTAAGATTTTGTTTTCCTAACTATATACATAGCTTTCTAAATCTGTGATCCAACAATTCTGTGACTACTTAAAGCATCTTCCCACAGAAGACCAACTCCCAGTGTACTTTTCATAACCCAGAGGCAAGCCATCTCTGAAGGTGGATGGCCATGGCCAACTCATGTAGGAGGTTCTTTGTTCAGAAAGAGAATGGGTGGATGAAAACCAGGCAGGGTATAATGGTTGCCACTATTATCTCTTGATACACAAATATAGAAAGTGTTTATCACACATGGTACTAGTTCAACCTACCTGCTTCCTGCCCAACTGGATTGCCAAGCAATGAGTGAAAAATCTACTCACTTTTTTAAGCCTAGATTTGGCCAACTACAGTGAGGTATATAAATGCAGAGGCTGCCAGGCAGACGGCATGACTGAAATCTGGCATTACTAAAACCTTTGTATCTCTTCTAAATTCCATCTTGCAAGGCTAAGTACATATCGTAGTAGGCTCCACTTGTTACACACATCAGTAGGCTTGCCTGTACAGCTTTTCACTTTTCCTTGAGTGGATTTCAACTGTAATTATTTTTTACAGAAGTTGGGAAAAGGGCCACTGCCCTCTTCCAATGTAACTTTTCATTCTTCCAATTCTTCCAACATAATATCTCAACATAACTGAATATGAAGAATCACTCTTTTCTTTTGGTCACTGGAAGCTCTTACTGGTCAGCAAAACCTAGACACAGCAGTGTGTACCATGGTAACACACAGATTAGTGGGTGAGCTTTCATTCCAGGGACCCAAGTGCCCTCACATCCGTGCGAAGTTTGGAGTGCTGAGTTTAGGGTGAGAGGTAGACTCTTACCTTTAGTTTGTAACCATGGAGCAGGGCCAGCTTCTGCAGGCAATGGGTCACAAAAACAGCAGAGCTCACTGGCTTTGGGCTACCAACTCCAAATGACAACAAAAAGGATGGCTGCAGCCCATGAACCAGATTTCTGACCTGTTTCTGGACAGAAGAATCACTGTATCATGTCCACAAGGAGCCAGCGCTGGGGGCAGCAAGAGAGGGAACTGACGATGTTGAAAGATTTGATTTTTTTTCCAGTTTGCATGTTTTCCCTGGTTATGAAGAATGATTCTTCTTCCCATAAAACACTAAAACTGGTTGCTGTCTCCCCAGTCACACTGACATTCCTGCCACTGGTTTCCACCTGCCCACACATGCTTCCCCAGCAGCCGTTCTTGCATAAGCCACAGTTTGTCTTGGTTTCAATGCAAGCAAACAGAAAATGGCTGATCACTACTATCTGAGTTAAAGGAGGCATTATGTGTACTTTATGCTGTTCAGCTGGCAGAAATTCAGAGAAGGAACTTAGTGATACAGTGAGAATCTCATTCATCATGGGCAATGACTCCTGGTGCCAGCTTTCACACCAAGGTCAGCTCAATGGGAAGTGTTGGGAACAGGAGCAGAAAGGCCTGATCGTGCAAACAAGTTCCCAAATCAAGATGAGAACATACCTCTCTGCTCTACACTTAAAGAAATTTAGAGTGTCAAATTCTCTAATTCCATAACAATAGCAACTGGAAGCTGGTTAGTGTTCAGTCTTCAGAGCCATGAACTCTACAGGCACTTGATCCTTCACAGCTGGCCAAAAAGTGATGGGCTTTTATGATCTCAAGGAGATAAGGACCTCAGACTGCAAAACTCAGAGAGGTCTTTGTCATAGTAGAAGGACAAGCCAACAGCACAGGGCTAAGTCTTGTTCTCAGGCCAGAATGCAAATACATTCAGCTGATGATTTCACAGGCATTTCATCCTTGACAACAGCTGAATGACTTGAGTCCAGGTATCCAGTCATCTCACCAAACTCTGTGCCTTGACCTACCTCAAGCCCAGCAGCTTGACATGCTGATTCAAAGATTCCGGAGACAAATGACAATTTGAAGGCAAGCATTGTGGCAAGCCAGCGGTGCTGGTGCAGTCATCTCAGGGAGGACAGCACCTGAGACCAAGCCAGCAACCCACCAGCAGGCATTCACCCCCCACTGACCACAGCCCCCATCTCAATTCTCGGGTGCCACTTGAGGGAGAAGCACTGCCCCTGCAGCAGCCATCAATAACCTATCCCTTCTCCAAGCATACCCACCACCACTCATTCTGTCCTACCAGACCTGCTAGTAAGCCAGGCACTGTCTGGGGTACTATTAATTCCCAAACTGGAATTAATAGTAATTAATTAGCAATTAAACTTAATTCCAGTAGTTCTGTACACTTATACAACTTTACACGCCTAAAAGTTTTTTTGTCTCAGCATGCATATGGAGGGCCTGCACTTCCAAGAAGTAGCTGGCTGTCTCTGACGACACCATCAGCCAGGCTTGATGTTTTGCAAACAAAGTAATAATTGTTCTTTGTACTTCGTTCCACAACCATTTTGTGCTTCACAGCTAGCACAGATTCTGGACCTCCTGTACCAATCCTAAAGCTGAGCTTCCCAACAAGCATGTTGCACCATCACATAAAAAAAGCTGAGTTCAAAAGGGGATCAGAAGGGAAATGCAATTTGATGTCCATGAGCACAGTGCAAAGGTGCCTCTCATACTGAGAGAAAACTAGTCACACTGTACAGGAGATACATCCAACAAATGCTGCAGAAATTGTATTTAAGAAGCAGAGAGCATAGGGGACCGTAGGGTATTTTAACAGCTGACTGACTGCCAGGGAGACACTGCAGGCTAGACAGTTTCAGAGCACTAGCTTCTCCTCTTTTCCATGAGTTTGCACAGTCGCACCAGCACGCACAGACAAGTCTCTACTTCTGCTCTGGAGAGGCACATGGCTGAAAGAGAGTGCAGTGCTACACACCCATGGCAAAGGTGGCTGAGGAAAACCACATGGTGTCCGTGTATGTGTCATCTGGCTCAAGCTACTAATCGTTCTCTCCATGAACAATAGACTTTACACATGTTTTTAACAAAGGAAATTAAAAAACAATATGGGTGCAAGAAGCCTTCAAGATGCACGAGAGGTAAGGTCCTGGGTCTATGAAATGAAAGAAAGCTAAGTGCAGGGAGAAACACCTAATGGAACCGAAGCAAGATGTGAGCGAGTGACAGCAAGACGGGCTGGCCAAATGCTGACTCCAGTAAGACTTACTTGTTAAGTTCAGTAAAAAATTTGTCCAGGTTTCACCTCAGGGGTCACATTTATTCAAATAGTAATAGAAACGTCACTCCTCTTCTGATGGCTGGGATTTGAACAAAACTATCTGGAACATACATATATTATGTATATAAGAGAGTGTGTGTGTGTGTGTGTGTGTAGATGTGTATATATGAGTGTTTGGTATATCTCCAGAATTTTGATTTGTTCAGTTTAGCTAGTTCTTTAAAAGGTCAAGAGGTACCAGTCTGTTGGAAGGGGTTGGTTTTCTGGTCTTTTTTAAAGAGACAAATAAAGACAAATGGCTTCCTCAAAAAATATTTCAGATGTGAAACTGAACAATGTTAGATGCACATGTTGTCAGGCAAAAAAATATTTATGCGGGACTGATTCCAGTGTCCAATATTGGTTTACTGCATAGATTGCTGAACTCTCTTTCATCTGTCATCCTAGTTTATGCCATGAGCTTGAAAAACAAAACAAATCATATTTTTAATAACAAATGAAACCCTGCTTAAATTAAAACCCCTTGTTAGCATTTAATGTTCAGCTAAGCCAAATAAGGAAACTGTGGTGAAAGCAAACAAATATGAAATGTGAAGAATTTCACTCTGTTTACTCCGGGTAAAGCTGCTTAGCTTGGTCTGACTGCTAAACTGACTAAGAAGCAGATTCATCTCTAAACTAAGTTAAAACTCCCTCTAATGGCAACTGGATAAAGGACAGAGTTTGAAAAAATGGAAAGCATCCCACTGCATTTGAAATGTACTTTCAGCTAGGCCAAATCTCGTTAATATGAATGCTTTTGAAAAGTGAAACTTTAGCTAGTGCCCAAGATTCTTCTAAATTACAACAAATTTGTTTACATTCCTGACATGAAATTTTTCTGTGCTTTGTAAGACGTGTTATGTAAAAATTTACACGTTACATAAAATGTGTTTTCACCGATGTGTTTGTTGCTTTAACAGAGTGGTTTAGAAAAGCACCCACAACAGCCGACTCCTCCCATCCAGGAAAAGGGTCCTGCTATTCAGCAACACCGCTTCCAACAGAAACACTAAACACTTGCAGAGATACTTATAGAATCAAAAATTCACAGGCTCAGATTTATTCATAGCATTTAACGCTGTACGGCAAGTGTAATAGAATCAGAAAATATTACATTCTGCTCACAAATACCAAACAGCAATTGTCTTCAGAAAATAATAAAAATTATCAACAAATCACAGCTTCCCTCAACTGCTTGAACACCGTCTGCAGGATAAAAACGTTAAGGAAGGAAGGTAACCAAGGGATTACCGGTTAGCACTAGATGTGCTAGCAGTAATATAGACAAAAACTTGTAAAATCATTGATTTGGAAACTTCCAGCTCAGTCACAGCGAGAGCTGGTATTGCCTTTTTCTACAACCATTTAAGGTTTCCAGGTAAATTCTACTGGTTAATCTCCTTTATTTCTGCTATCCCTGCAAAAGGGCACAGAATTACAAAACTGAGAAATTGTGACTTGATTTCTCGTTAGCAGTAATGATTCTGTACATCATTTTTACAGCCTAGAGGTCATTTCAGTTACCACAACACAAGACTCTCAGGCTCTTGCTGGTCAAAGGTGCAATGTTTTCAGAACGGAAAAATTCTAAGGGGTGGAAATCCTGAGTGAAGTCAGATGAACATACAAAAAAGCAGAGCTTTTATTCAAAAACTGAGTTTTGAAAAATGCTGACTTCTTATCCAAAAGCTGACTGAAGCCATTCTCCTCAAATCCAGCCTAGGAACTCTCTGCTTTAGGAACAGAAGCTTCTATACAGAGGTGTGGAATAAACCAGTCTTTTACGGTCCCCCTTCAGAATAAGAAAGGCATTTGGAATTTGATCCGAACCTCACTTAAGTTAATAAAAAAAAGTCTTGCGGATTCACACTAACCCACATGGACTGTTGTTACCTCTTCTGGTAACTTCTTGTTACTACAGGTTCAAAGCAGAAATGACCACTTACCCCACCAAGATAACTAGTAAGTACATTGACAATAGCAGATAATAAGTATATTCTGAAAGTAGGGCATACTGGCCTGTGAGATAGTAGAGGCAAAACAGAGATCAGTAAATACGTCTATGCTAGTAGGTAATCTCATTTTATTGAACGGTTTGAAATGCTGCTTAAAATAACAACACTTTACAGCCTGTACATGCAGTTTCAATGTTTAAAAATTAAATATATTTATTTTTTCAGAAGAGAAAACATGCATATTTATGTACATCATTTTGAGATAAAAGAATTACCATATACAGCAGAAATTCCTCCTTAAAAATCTTTTAAGAGACAAGGCAGGCAGTAGCAATTCTGCAGAAAGCAAAGCATACAAACTCTCTACACGGAAGGTATAGTTTATTCATTGAGAGACATTAGGAACTGCGGAAGACGTTCATTTAAGGATGGATTCAACTGAAAATGACAGTGGCTCAGTTGTTGAAAGTTTTATTGTGGCCTGTTTGGCCCCATAGAAGTCTTTCGTGCATTTGTCTATTGCGAACTTGTATTTTTGGTTCTCTTTAATGGCACACTCTCTGTATTTCTTAGCAGTATCTCCAAAAGTCTCTTTTACAAATGATGGTCTCAATTCTGTTCCCAGTCTTTCAGGAAAAGTTTGCTCAAACATTGGCTGAAATTTACTGTATTTGAGCGGTGGTGGGGGCTTGGTACTGTCTTTGCTGATCTTGCTTAATGCCTGTTCCTGAGGAGCCAGAGAATCCTTATCAGAAACCTGAGAGAAAGTCCTTTTTGGAGGAGAGAAAGCTGACCTCTCACGAGCTTCCTGAGGAAGGCACAGTATCTCATTACACGACTGCTGAATGTCTTGCGTGTGGGTCAGAACGAGTGAATTTTCCAGTTTTGGAGACATGATGTCGTGCTCAGTGTTTGGACATTCCTGACTTTGTGAGACTTTGGCATCCCAACCTGCCCCAGGTTTGAGAGCTTGGACAGTAGTAGCATTTAACAGGCACTGCTGGTAGAGGAGAGCATCACTAATGGGGCCACATTTTGGCCACACTAAGAACCGAGAAGACAGGGGATACTGCCTGTAGGTTGTTGCTACACTGACATTTGAAGAAATCAGTTCCATGTTGCTGGATCCTGAATACTGCATGGCTAAATCAAGGCAGGCTGGTAAAAAATTGCAAAACTCCTTGTTTGGAGTATCAACTTGAGAAGTATTGAAGGCTGTTTTATACGAGTTGTATTCAGCTCCGTGCACCATGCGGTTAGGGAGAAAAAGGGCAGCTGCTTGCGTAGCTTCCATCATCTCTCTTTCTTTATACTCTCTCTCTAGCATAATGTTCTCCAATTCTTTATCAGCAAAAGCCCGTCTCTTTCTCATCCTGTCACTCACAGGGGGTGGTAAGGGTGAATTCCCTCCCAGGTAAGGGTCTGTTGGAATAGGACGGTAACCTAAAACAACAAAGCAGCATTAGGAATGAAGCCGCATAAGAAAAACATTAAAGCTGTGTTTGTAAAAGGGCTCCGTCTGGAGCCAGTCCTGCCAGGTGCCGCCGAGCACTTGCCGCAAACCCTGGCCACCGTCAGCTCCTACTGAAGTCACCATGCCGCAGAGCCTTAGCTCCCTACGCCGTCAGCCACATTCAGTACAAGTTTCCCAATGCAGATAAGCAAGCCCAGCTCCTCTGACATGTGTGGTCTCCTTTAATCCTAGCTGATTAGTAACTTTAAAAAGCAACTCCAAAACAGCAGATTGAGGAGGGAACGGGGAAAAAAAAAAAAAAAAAGAAAAAGGCAAAACCCTGCAGTACATTATAACTGATACTGCATCATGCAGCTTAAGGAAATAACCATCCATTTTTAACAAATACAGAAAGTATTCAAATACTTTATTTCTTCTGACCTAAAAGAAAACTTCTATAAAACATAGAAATCCAGCCTCCAGTATATTCAATTACCAGGCTAACTGTGTTCATTTAATAGGGTCCAATCCTGTTTGCTCTACCCAGACAAGTAATCCCATTGAATTAATGGAACTACTTACGTGAGTAAGGAGAACAGGGTTTTACTTGTTTTCTACTCCCATATATTGCCAAGATATTTATACCTACAGCTGATGCCTTTTCTATTCTCTAAAGATCAATCTCTATGTACACATTGCTACAGATGGCAGAAAATTCCGAGGAGAACTAGGAGAAAAGAAAAAGAAAAGATAAGTTAGAGGAAAGAATACAGAAGAGATTTTTAAGCATGAACTGCAGATGAAAATTAGAGGTTTCTAACAGGACAAAATTTTAATAGCACTTGCACAGGCAAAGAAAAGAGCTTTCTATTTCAAAAAAAAAAAAGAAAAGCTAGATGTGAGAACTGTAATGCTTTACAACACTACAGTTTGGAAAGTAATTAAAGCAGACGTAGAAATAAATTTGGGCACAATCCGAAGAGGGAGTGGGGAACAAAAAAGTACACCTTCTCACTAAAATATCCATCTTTAAAATGTTATTCTTCCACAATTAGTATTTTTGACAGAAAAAAAAAATAGCAGCCTATTATGCATATATTACTATTGATAATGCAGCAAACAGTGCTACTGCATTAGACGTAGAGATCAAAAGAAAGAAAAAAACCACCTAACTGGTATACTCGATAAATTACGCAGCACTGCAAAACGCTCCTGGATAGTCATGTAAAAAGAATGTCGGCTTGTAACAGTAACTCTCAAATTTCAAATTACGTCCGCTAGCATTTCGGGCATTATTTTGGGCACGGGTCAGGGGGCTGGAACTGAAATTCTGCCACACGGATTCCAACCACGAAGGAGAGGGGCCGCGGGCGGGGGTGCCAGGGCCCCGCCGCACGCAGCGGGGCGCGCTTTAACCCCGTTCCCGCGTTTATTTCGGGAAATACGGCTGCGTTTCATGCGTGCCCGCGAGCAACCGCGCTTCGGACGGGAGGCGCGGGTTTTCCCGAGGGAGAGCAGCGTTTCCCTGCCGCCGGCCGGTGCTGCGGAGCTGAGGGCAGCCAGCGGAGGGGCGGGGGATGCGCTTACCTTCCAAGATGCTCTTGGCCAGGAGGCTTGGCGTCCGGACGTGCCTCTGGTAGACGGCTTTGCGCTCCAGGCTCGCCTGCTTCCCCGCTAGCCCCTTCTTGTCCTAGGAGAGCGATCGGGCGGCTCCGTCAGCCCCGGGACCGTCCCTCCCGTCCCGTCCCGTCCCGACCCGTCCAGACCCCGCTCACCTCGGTGGCCTGCTGCCGTCGGAGCGCCACCTGTGCGGCCATGACGCGCTGCCGCTCCACCACCAGCAGGCAGTTGGCACACTGGCAGTCGCGCCAGCGGCAGAAGCGCTTGTGTCCCTTCAGGCACGACACCACGCCGTGGTTGCGGCATCGGGCACACTT
>VWZZ01005587.1:31515-58288 GCA_013399095.1 Psophia crepitans
GAGGGGGAAGAAATCACCTTTTCTGGTCTTATCCGACCAGTAAAACCCGTAATTTCTTTTGCAGTTTTCTTCCATAAAAATGGAGACATTTTTTTTCTACATCAGACTCACTCTGTCTCTTCTAAACAGCACCGACACGCCTGAACGAGATTTTTATCCGTGACACGGACCTTTCTAAACTGATTGTACCTTAAAACACTTTAAACAATTGCGTTTTAAAATCGTTATGTTTGTGTTTTAAACAAGCGTTTAATTGTGTTTTTTTTAATACATTGCTACCTAACATATTTGTGAAGCAGCCAGGTACAGAGTTAGAAAAGGAATTTTCTGTTATTCCTGCATGTCAGTCAAATAAATATAATAAATATATGTAATAAGGACGTAAGAAATGTCGAAGCAATGTGCTCACTATAGCATGATATGGAAGCAAATTTTATTGACTGTGAGAGTGATTCCACTGCCTTTGTAGGAATGTTTGCTTTGGCACGGAGGGCAAGGGTTAGCCTTTATAGGGAAACTTACGTATCGTACCGGGATAATCTTCAGTCACGTAAAACTGGATTGATATCAAAAGCAGTAACAGTGAGCAGACCAGAATTGCCACTTCAGACACAGTTAGGGAAAGTCTGATGGGAAGTCTGGAGCTGTCACCAGAAAGTTTCCCATGGACAGAGAAATCTTTGGATCAAGCACAGGGTGCAGCAGGTTTTGCCATCTACAGCCCTTTTCACCCTGGCAGCTGCCTGGAAGAAGGGATGAGCACCCAAAGAGGAGGAAGGGGTGGGTCGTGAGGGAAGGACAGGTTTGTCCTCTGTGGCTGGGGACTCTGCCCGCTCATCAGGGCTGCAGCAGGGAGGCACATTCTGGCCCATGCCTCTGCAAATGGGACCGCGCAGGCGATTATCAACCGACGAAGCAAGGAATACACGGCTCAGTGAAACTGGAACTCCCTCTTCTGCAGCCTCCAGGTTCGTGTCCAGGGGACATCAGGGCAGATCCGGAGAGACTCCAGGTCAAAACCAGTTCAACCCAGTCCTTATCCAATCTCATCCTGGAATTTTGAATTAAACAAGAAAAATGCCATGAGGAGGGCTTGGTGTGCCATCTGCAGCAGCTTTGCTGTGGTTCATAAACAAGGCTGACCTTTGGTTTGCCAGCATTTAATAAGCCAGTAGACGTTTGGCAGGTCTTTTGCTAAAATGTACTAGAAAGTTGGATCAGCTCTCAGCGTGAATATCAAGAATCCACTATACAAGCACTGAGCATAGCAAATTGTCAAGTCAGCAACTAATGTATTTCACTGTAATCTTCCCAAATGTCTTAAGTAGTTTGGCAAATCTCTTGTTGCAATAAATTCTAGTGCAGTTTTGGTTTTGTTTTTTTCAACATATGGCCTTAAAAAGTAACTTAGCCAAGAATATTTTTAGAGTCACTGCAGAGTTTGCTGGAGATGTTGTCTCAAAACTTGTTTGCACTCTGGCAGTTTTATTCAAATGTCAACCAGATGCAGAAAGCGTGGGGGGTTGTATTTTATTTTACAGTCCTGGAAAGTAAAAGTCAAGTCTCTGCAACATAAATTGTCTTTTTGATTGCCATATTTTAGCGGAACAGCAAGAAGTCTTACTAATAAACTGTTTTGTTTTGGTTTTGTTTGCTTATTTCCCCCTCATATGCAAAATATTTCAAATAGCAATAAGACACCTGCTAAATCAAATAAGTTGGGTAGGCTGTGCTGTGCTTAGCAGTAAAAATTCAATCAAATAACTGTAGCTGGCCAGATTGTGTTCTCATTTACTAGGCAGCATTGCAGTCTCTGAATAGCCTTCCTGAAATTAATAGTACGACCTGAGGTATTAGTCAGCACGAAAAACAGCATCAGAGTCTGGCAATGTATCAGTTAACATAAGCCGCACAGACTCAGGCCGCATTGGTACACGCGGGTATCTCGGCCACACGAAACGCTGCTTGTTACACCCCTACTAGCAAGAACGTCTGTAGAACCATTCACGGTGTGGTATTGCACCATGCAAATACAAGTACTGGATTCTGGCTTACTATGGTTCCACTATGGAGTATGCAGACATCCGAGGTGGAAGAGGTGAGTGGGATCTGCTCAGCACTCACAGCGTGTCACAGTGAATGGGAGATAGTTTGGCTCTCTGAAAACTGTGCGGAAAACAGAGTCTGGTACATCCTCATCTGTGACATTTCCGCTGAAGCTACCTGAAGGGTTTTGCCATCTCCTCCTCTGAGAACTTACCTTGAAAATCAGATGAGCTTTGGCTGTAACTCCATGGAGCAGGAGATCTGTTCCATGTGGTACATGGACGTGCACAGCTACTGTGAATTCACGCGGTTCTTGGACATCAGTTGAGGAAACAGGAAAGCAAGGGATGAACCACCAATACAGCAGGTGCAATGCTGATGCATCTCAAATTCCTCCCATACTTGTAAGGAAGGATTTATGGGTGCAGGGCCCCCTTCCAGAAGATTTTAGATGGTGTTTGAGGTGGATGAGATTTCTGCAGGTATACAAATAAAACCTGACCCTATTTTGTTTTGGTTTGGGGTTTGTTTGGTTTTTTTTCCTTGGGTTTGGTTTGTGGGGTTTTATTTCATTTCCAAGTAGTACTTCTGCACATTTTCTGTTTTGGTTTGTTGAAGCTAGGTTCAGAGACAGCACTGGGAGAACCAAAAAGTACATGGAGCACAGAGACAGAAACAGCTACCTTTAGGACTCTGCAAGTAGAATCCTTGCACTGGAGGTATTTTAAGTATCCCCAAACAACCTGGCAAATTTTTTAATATCCAGGGAATATCCCAGTGCACCACACTTGGTCCACACATCTTTCCTACCAAGTATTTTGGAGCCAACATGAGTATGGTTGCTGCCAGCCTTTGTCTCAGTTGCCATCACTGGGACCTCCCACTCCCCTCAGAGTCAATATAAATGGAGGGGTGACACCAGGGTCACCTTCTGAAGGTATGGCACTGCCACCACAGGAGAGAAGATGATGCCCTGGCTGGACACAACACCTATGTTCTAAGAGAAATTTAGGAGTATCTCATCTGGTGCTTCTCTTGCCCTGCTGTTGACACAGTTCCGGTTTCAGGGCTAAGCAGTGGTTTTGCAAACACTTGGGTTCCTCTCCCCCATCTTCTGAATTTTTCCCATAGCAGAAAGGAGCAGGACAGAAATATCCGGGGTTTTTCTGACTTACATCTGTGAAGGGGAACACAGGAGCCTCAAACTGCCTCAAGCTCTTTTCCTCTCACAAGTGCACCTGCTCATTGACTGGCTTGAATTCGACTCTTGCAATAGATATCCTGGTCATGTTTGTAGGCAGAGCCCATCCTGACCAGGCATTTAGTGCTGTGGCTGAACACACGGCCGCACCTTGGATTTATCTGGATATGCTGTTTTCTGAAATCATTAAAGAAAAAGCAGACAATGTCTGAAATTATTCCTACATTAGATAGACCGTTGCTAGTGTGGAATGTGTTATATCTTTAATAAATGCTGTGTTTATTATTATAAACACAGATATAGGTGAAAATCTAATACATAAATTCTTCCTAAAAGATGAAGTTCAGTATTCTGGGATCAAACTCTTCCCTTCATTCCATACAGACACCCAATTGAAATCTTTAGATTAAATGGGCATAAGTCTGAGTTTAACATATTGCAGATGTGTATAAATATTAAGAACATTGGATGCATTGTACTCAAAAATGCTATTTTACTTATGGTATTTTTTCAGCACTCATGATTACTTGCAATAATAAAGACGACTATTCCACAAACTGCGCTAAGATCATATGACATAGCAAGCACACTGTCATCTACTTCATGATTTAACATCTGTGACACTACGGTAATTCGCGGTCTTTGGCCATCCAACATGATATCAACTACGCAAAGCGTCAAACCACTCGGTGCATAAAATTAACTGGTTTTAGGAGTAAAGGGCTGTAACCAGCTCTGCTGAAGTCAACAGAAAACCTCCTGTGTCAACTGTAGGGGAAACTGGGTAAGGCCCATATTTAATTGACTTTGACTTAAAAGAAAAGACTGCGCTGTTCAGAGATTCAGCCTGCTCTGCATGAACAGTTTGCTGGCAGTATGATCCACAAAACACTGAGCTTGAAGAGTTTCTTGCCAGTTCTTCTTTGACCATTCACCTCAGAAAGGAGGTTAGAGGAGCTGCTGTACCACAGAGTCGGGGAAGCAGCGCCTTACTGACGTTGGTCTGGCATTGCACAGCTCTGTCTCCTCTGTGACTCCCACAAGAAGGATTTTATCTCTATGGACAACTTTCCTGGTCTGTAACGGACATTTTCGCCCCCATATCAGACTGCAGCACAGAAATCAATGCCTCAACTGGAATGTCCAACCAGTTGATACCATCTGGTTTAACCATACACTAGATACCTGGGTGATACACGATTTGGGGCATATACAGCTGTAAGTGACAGCTTCCTTTTCTAAACAGTGATGAGAATACTCTTTCAAAATACAGTTGTGATAACAAGACACACCCTAACAGTTGGTTCAGGGAAAAAAAAGAAATTGTTCACATTTTTAATGAGGATGTAAGAAAACATGAGAATGTGTCCAAGGACCTAACCTGTTCATAGAGGTGTACCGACTTACAGAACTTATCTTTTCAACAAGGTATCAGAATTCCATGACGTCGTGACTGAAGTAGAAGAGCGCACTGAAGGATATGCAAGAACAGGACATAGACCCCAGCCTCAAGTGCTGGTGAGCAAACTACTGATTTCAGCCAGAGGCACTATAAAATCCTAACCATGAAATTGTGGAAGTAAACGGTGGCTTGCTCCCAACTTCCACAAAGTCAGACTGCGTCCAGTTAGGGATCACTGCAACATGAATGTGCTAATCTCTTGCTGTCCGGATTCCTTCCAGTTTTTCTTTGGCTGTACATCATGCATCTCTTAAAACCAGTGGAATTACCGTGCAGTAAAAGGAGCATATTGCAGGGATGTCAATGTGTTTCAATACAAGGAAATTTTTTTCTGGGACCTAAAAAGAAATGTTCATCTAGCCAAGAGTTAATTTTAATCAAATTCCTACCTTTTTTTTTTTTTTTTTTTAAGTTGTCCGCACAAGAAGAGTTTGTGCCTGGAAACAAAAGACAATTATATTATTAAAAGTTTACAAACAGTAAGATTTTCATTGTGACTGAATTGCAAATAATAAGAATGTAAATTGACAAATAAGGTCTTCCTTCTAGTTGTGCGGGAGCAGAACATGCCCTCCAGTGCAATCACATCCCTCCACAAGTCAGTGGCTGCCGTGCATTCGGGCAGCATGTAACGCACACAAGCGCTGGCAAGGTAGAAATGTCATTGTGCATGATTTGAGAGCTCTGTTCCATGATATACCAGAATAATAATGGACAATAATAAATGAGAGTCCCCGGCTTCTCTTCTTTGGCTGAATAGGTCTAGCTGAGTCAGAAGAGACCGCGTCTCGTTTTTCCAATGTGTGCTTTTGTTAGGTCAATAGACAGACTGTTACAGAGTGGTAATGTGAGCTGGGTAATGTGTGCAGGTTCTGAGGCTTTATTGTGTCCCTGCTATGTTAATTAGTATTAGGAACATGATGGATTGGCAACACGTGTACTTTTTGACTTTTAAACCAGCCCTGAAAGTTTAGCACTCCATTAGTTACACATCACAGGAACCCAGAGATGTTTACTCAAAAAAGTATCACTTACAAGAACGAAACATTCTAATTCATTCCTGATAGGGGCCGTGGGGGACAACCGCCCGCATTCAGACCCTTGCGGACAGCGCTCCAGCCCTGCCCAGGGTCACACTGGGAGTCCCACATCAAAGGTCTCTCCGAAGCAGCTCTCAAGGGAGGGAGACAGGGAGAAGCACCAGCCTAGACAAGCAGGCGCTTTCTCTTCACAGCTCTGGTAGAGAAGATAGGAGCAGGGAGTTTCGTGAGAGATGGGTAAGACACATGTCTCAGTGAAATTCCCCACAGAGGATAAGGCAGAGGAACTGGTAGGGCTGCTTCCTTCCCCTGGCTCTGGCAGTCGCCTCTCCCGAAGCAATGCTACCATACCAGCCAGCAAGAAAATTCACCTCTTTGCAAACCGGAGATGCAAATCAGCACAGGGGAGAAACTTCTGAAAGAACTTCAGCCCTTCTCAAAGAGCCAAGCGGAAATGCTAGCAAGAGAGGCTGAAGACCATTTTTCCACAGTCAAATCCAATGACTGATCCTTCCACATACCGAGTAACATTAAAACCTCAGCTCTGCTCCCTGACGATGTGACTCCCAGGAGACTGGGTTTTTTTAAGTTTCCTGCCCTTCAGCGGTGTGGGAGAAGACCACCCATCCCACACCCTTCTTTCAAGGAAGCACTAGGACCTCCATAAGACAACAGCAGCTCTATTTCCTTTTTTTCATGCAAGCTTCCTCTCTCCTTACCTGGCAGCCTCACAACTCGTCAGGAACAGCTGTCTTCCTCACACACACCTTTCTCCCCCATCCCAGTCCCCTTCACCTCAAACCCGGCCTGTTAGGTCAGTGCTTGTCTTCTTACTATTAGACTTAAAAATTCTGTCACAGCAATCTGCAAGCACGATAATGTAAATAATGCAAAAACAAATGCCATCTCCACCTTTCAGCAGATCAGTTACTTGCTATGACCACCTTCAGTAGTCACCAATTCTCCATCTGTTCTGTAGTGCTCATTTTGGCAAATAGCCTGCAATGATTTTGTTACTGAATGTATGCATGTGATTACCCTTCGACATTCCAGTTGCAGTCATTAGCAATTAATAATTAGCAGAGCAGGCCCTGGCAAAGCCATGGACCTCTTGTTTGGTGTTTCTCATGGCTTAAAGTAGCTAGAAACGCAGATGATTTGTGCAGCCGAGCATGCTAACAGCAGTAGTTGATATAATGAGTTGAGTTGGCCTTGTGCATGTGTGTTTCAAATCTGATAAATATGAACTCAAATGGATGGTTACAACCAGAAAAGAAGCATTGAAACCACTTCCATGGTGTTATCGAATTATTTTCTCTCTACAGACCATATCTTTGTATTGAGTTATGTCTGTGTAATCTGACTGAGACAATTTGGCTTTAGTATGCGTATCCATGAACTGGATTTGTTTTCATGTCTTCCAGGTCATATCACCTAATGTATTGCCAAAAGCCATTTTCTCCTGTGTTGAATTTAGTGTCTCAAGTGAGCGCAGCACATTCTCGATTGCCATATGAAGCAGGCATGGTCATGCTGATCTTGTGATACTGGCATTCAAAAATAAGTGCCACATTAAGTTGAAAGCCAAAGATGGATACTCTATATCTTGCTGGGAGCAAAAATTTAACCATCTTTTGGCTGCAACCGTACTTTAAGGACTGCTGGGATTTTTTTTTTAGGGAATGAAAGCAGTGTTAACAGTGCTGCGCCTCACAACTACAAAGCTAAAAGGCAATCTGAGACAATTAAAAAAACAATACCTAAAGGGATATTTTTCAGTTCTACGTCAGATCCTACAATATACAGCATTTCATCATAGTATGTCTTCTTTTCAGCTGTCAGAACATGTCAGCATCTGAATAGTCAAAAATAACACACCCAGGACAAGCCAGATGTGCTGGTATAAATGACCAATTTGTTATTGTTACAGAGAAGCCAGATCAGCATGTGGCAAGGCACTTTAGCACCACAGATCTCTTTGCCACCTCTTGGTACATTAAACAAGAATGATCAAAATCAGGAGTATGGTGATCACTTCTTACAGTCTGCTTTCAGGTAAACTCATTTTTGCAGTCGGGCAAGTGACCTGTCAGCTCTATAACATTAGGAGGGCAAGCTTATTAACTTGCATTTTGTATTGAACCTTGCACACTGCAACCCTAAAACCTGACAGCAGTCTCTGAGCAATGCCAAAATACAAGCAGGCAAGCCCAATCATAATCCTTTGCAGGATGCTGTGCTCTGCAGTCATTTCCTGCTTCTCACATGTAAAGGTAACAGACACAGCTAAAGAGGCTGAAATGGTCTTTATGGCTTGGCACATCTCTAATAAAAAAAAAAAAAATCTTGATCATATGAAGAAAGGGACAGTTCTGGGATATAAATACTGCAGAAACTGGGAACTCCTGTGGCAGACGGAACATCTGTTTATTACATTTTCCAGTGTTTTATTTTCAGTTGCCCATGACAAAGAATCAGAACTTCTACCAGTGCAAGCTGTGCTCAGTCATAAACACAACACTATCCTCTTAAGGTACCTTTAGCATTATAAAGCAGCAGCTTTATAATAGGGAAGTGACAGACAGTCAGAAATCAGGGCACAGGAAAGACAGTTCGAGAACAGGCCACCTTTTATGAAGAAAGTATTTTACTTACAGGTGAGGGGATTTATTTTGTGTGAACATAAATACTCTAAGCAGCATGAAGGCAACTTTTGAGAAAAGCTTCTCGTGGTAAAACAATCTGCACTAGAGTCCTCCACAAAATCCCTACAACAATATTAACCCACTGACACTCATGTCGAGGAATGAGTTTTGGTAACATAAACTTCACTCTGTGTTGTGCGTTAGCGCAATATCACTACTGAACGAGAACAAGGATGTGTTCCAAAAAATGTTATTGTTAATGGGAAAATCAGAAAACGCCACACTCAGCAGTGAAGTCCATAAGGAAATTCACTTGAGGCCACATCCAAGGTATTACTGTCCTTGGTTTAGTCTTCATTTTATGTGCACCACTGAAAAGTGTTACATGGTGAACTCACTTCACTGTAATGCAATGCTGTTTTATTAAATGTACCTTTGATGGGTCTCTGGGTCAGCCAAAGACCTCGGAATGAGGCAAGCATACAGCAAAGCAGTCATTCAGTGAAATGAAGATCCTACTCAAACTCAAACCAAACCAGAGCAAGGTAGCTCTACACAGAAAGAGCACTGGTTAGACCTACTGAGAAGTAACAGAATATGATATTAGAAAACCAGCCCATGGCCATTTGCATGACTTATTGCTCCCTAAATTTTTGCATGCCAGAGACAGCTTCTCCACGAAACTCTTTTCCAAAACACTGGCATCCCAAACATCAGCACAAAAAATTCATCAAGGTCCTGGAGTACGGCAGCAAGGCCAAACTGCAGCAAACTGCTGAGTGTCCTCTACTGCCTTTTTTCTTAAGATAAAGAACATGAGCCAAAGTAAATTAGAGCAGAAATATTAGCCATTAATGCCATCTCTCCCAACTCTACTGATTTGTCAAAGTGCAGGACATTAATTGCTTCAGTGGTGAAAGAATGTTCTAATGCATATTCTTCCCATAATTACAGGAAGGTTACTGATTCTTGTCCTTCTGGTATCTAGAGTTACAACAGGAATCAGCAGATGAGTGGTGGCAACAAGAATTTCCTGTGGTCTTTGAACGGAGAGCTTAGGTGAAGAGAGACGTACAAAAAATTCTCCCACAGCTCCCTGTCTCTGGGCAGTGCAATCTCTACACTTGCTACAGACACAGAGACAGTTAAAACAACAGCATATAACCAAATGCCACAGACTTTCCTTACATCCTACTACTCCAAATGATATTATTTATGAGGGGGAAATAGGGTCACAGAGAATCCAGACTAACTCCTAGCTGTTCCTGTCCTAACAGCTTTAGCCCATCCCTGTAAGTACTTGGCTCCCACTGGGAATTTCTTGTTCCCTTCTCAACTTACTGGTACCAGCACTTGTGGCATCCATGGGATATGTCAAAGCTTACATTTGTGACTGTATTCTAATGTGTTGGGTAACGTGACTGCATTTGCTCCTGTGCACCCAAGGTATTTGGCATGATGTTTATTAAACCCAAGCACACCTAGCATCAAAAGCCCACAACCAAGAGCAGCAGTGCCTAAACTGGGTTTCTACAACTTATATTAATACATATATATTTCTAAACATAAAGGCTAATTTAGACATGGGGGATGACTTACTGTTTCGTACTAACCAATTCAGTTCCACTATGAGAAACAGCAAACGGGAGGTAGGCTTTTTTAAGCAGGCACCTTGCCTATATGGAGTAAAGAAAACAGAAACGGCAGCTTTGCACAAACCAGAAAACATCCCACCAGCAAACCAAACCCATCCTACCTCTTCCTCACTTCAAAACCAAGACCTTAGCATGTCCCAAACAGCAGCACAGTTAGGACATTTTTGAGGCACAGAGGATTAACTGCAAGCCCACCAAGAGGGCTGCTCCAAAGGCGGGATGTAACACAGACTGTTTGACATGAAGAGAAAGACACCCTAGGAAAATCTTAATTCCACTAGATACACTGTGCATTAACACAGACAATTTGTTTTGAATACAAAATGTTTGTCATTTGAGAATGTGAAACAAAGTGCTGTATTTGGCACTAGCTTTGCTTTCCAAGCAGATTTACAGTTCATCATCTGATAAAACACACTGAAATAATCAGTATTGACTATAACTAAGAGAGAGAAAGACAAAAAGTACCAAAAACGGGCTTGGAATCTCCAAGACAGAAATAACTGAGAAAAAGGTTTGCCTCTTCATATCAAAAAGTACCTAGCAACTAGCAATTCATCATGAGAGGACCTCAATTAAAAGGGCATACGCATCATCCACATCTATCACAGCCTACTGATGCTGCGAGACATTTCTGGACTGATCAGACACTAGCTAATTTTCCCCCACTGTCACCAGTCTACCATGTAGTGGCAAAAAAAAGTTTTGGCAACTTAGATCGTACAAGCTGAGAATAAGAGTGCCTTGAACGATAAGGGAAAAAAGGCATTATCAGGTGTCTTGGGACACTGAGACACCTGATAAGGCAAAGGTTTGGCACATGGCTTCCTCAAGTATTCCTCCTTTATTTTGTTGGCTCCCCTTCCATAGTCAAATAGGGTATTTGTCAAATACCTTTGACATCTCGAAATTTTTGTGAAAGAGGAGTTCAAAACAGAGTGGTGTGTGTATGTGCATGGCATACGTATGTAAGGTGCACATGTGAGCAAGTGGACACTACTGCATCTTTTTTTTTGTTATTTCTGATTTTCTCCCACTAGATGGAGTTTGGTGACTTTGGTAGTTCCCACTGCAGCTGTGTTCCAACACCATTATTAATGGTTGTATGTCTGCGTGCGTGATAGTGACATTAATAATCAGACTGTTCAGTTATGAGTAGATTTTCCTGCATCGAGTGAAACGTATCTGCCAAGAATGGTCCAATACTCTGAGAAGGCAATGCGTAGGTACTTGAGGATCTGTTCAAAAGCTACCTTGGGATCTTGAGGTCACATATCTGGGAAGGCTAGTAAGCAGCAACTAACATGTTAATGAAAAAAGATTAGAAAAAAAAATATGCAGCTTGTTTCTTGAGGAACTTAAAACATTACATGGAGTGGTAGTAAAATACAGAGCAACAGTTTGGGTCTCATGTCAAATGTGACACCAAACCTACCTCTGTCTCAGTGCAAAACCTGCCAGTAGCTCCAATACTGATTCACATGCAGATCTCCTTCTCCTCTTCTTTTTCTTCTCCTCCTTCTTCTTCTTCTCCTTCTCCTTCCTGCTTCCTGCTTCCTCCTTCTTCTCCTCCTTCTCCTTCTCATCCTCATCCCCCTTCTTTGTCAGCAGCATCAGCAGCATTACCTCTGTTGTTGATCCTGGGCAGGATTAAGGTAGCAGTGCAATATAAGCCTTTAAATTCTTCACTAATGAAGAATTCCTTGTAGTGCTTGAAAGGTGGTAGCACATAATGACATCTTTCCTGACCTTAACCTGTTGAAATGGCCTCCTTGACAACCTTTTGAACTGTTCCAGACTCACAGGTTGCAGCAGCTTATATTGGAATTTCAGTAGGGTTAAGCAAGAAGGAAGGCAAATGGAGTGCTACAAGAAAAAGTTTTTGCACAAGGCTTATTTTATGAGTACACTGAAAAGACAAGATCATTGCCATTGTTGTACAAGGAGTATATCAAGCTGCCTGTGTTCCTCTTCAAGAAGCCAGCCAGCCAGCTTCTTTCGAGCAGAGGGGTGGCATGGCCTGATGGCAGGTGCCTCCTCCATTTATTTGCTCAGAGCAGTAGCTTTCTCTACTGAGGTATCTTCTGGATAAAACCACAGGCACAGATATGAAATACATTGAGGCGTGACACAAAAGTCAGGTGTAAAGGCCACATCTTCTCCACCAGACTGCTATCCTCAGAGAATAATACAGGACAAATCGCACCCAGCTCAAATGATGGGGAAATTTTATCCTGTAGCTGTGCTTCATGATTTGCTTACATGTTATGAAGAAGGTGCATAACCTAAGGGCCTTTCTGTGTTGCTACTCTATGTACTGCTAAAAAGCCTGCATCTCTTTTGACAGAGGGCCTAATCGCCCTCTGTCCTCCGTGCCTTTGACTATTGCAATGCATTTTATATCAGCCCACACAGTAAACCTAGCTAGCACCAAAACTAGGAGCAACATCTGGGATCTCAGTGTTACAGAGCACTTCCAGGAGTTCACAGCACCATTTTCAGTCAGCAAAACCTGACACTGCCATCCTCACTTACTGTTTCAGAGTACGCTGCAAGAGCCGTTCACTTTCCTCGCCCATGTGCTGGTGGACGCAGGACGGTTGCGCCGTAAGTGCTGGCGCCCAGGAGGAGAGGTGGGTTTTCTGCGCACAGCCTGCACTGATGCTTCCTCAAGACTTGTGCGTGTTCACTGTGCCCCCACAAGCAGGTGCAGTGGTTACGTGACGGTGCTTCCTGCACCGCCAAGCTAACCCTGGGAGGAGTGAAGCTCAGCCACAGAGAGCCACTGGTGCTGACCTCCTGGCAATGTCTGCTTCTGTACAGGCCTCCCTTGGCGGGACTGCTGGTCTGGTAACCAGAGCTTCAGAAACGCGCCTGGCTCGACTCTCCCACCGCACGGTGGAAGCTCAGCGCTGCTCGTGAACGGGCGGCAGCTGCGCGTAGGCTGGCACGCGTGGTGCTGCCTGGCGCCTGCTTCAGATTTGCAAAAACAGGCGCTCACAGCAAAGGAGAGGGAGGGAGTCCTGGTGACCCCTGCCTCGCCGCTCTGCCCCTCGCTGCCCCTCGCCGACCCACAAAGCATCCCCAAATCCAACCCCGGCCAAGCTGCCAGGCTCACACAGAATTAGAGACGGACAGACTCCATTCATATCACGTCATCCTACAACGTCACCCAGCTATAACGTCACTCAGCGGGCGGCCAGCGCCGGGGGATGCCCTGGGGCGGACGGGGGCGGGCTGTGGCGGCGGGGGCCGCGCCGTGGCCGAGCTGACACTAGGTGGGGCCATCGGCTAGAGGGAAGGAGCCCGGGGGGGGCGGTCCGGGGTCGTACAGCCGCGTCCGGCCTGGTTCCCGCCTGCAACGGCCCACCGCCCCCCGCTCCCACAAACCACCCGCACGTACCGCCAGGCCGGCCGGTTTGGGGTGAGGGCACGGCCGTGTCTCTGATGCGCGGGTCAAGCTGTGCAGGACAGCATGTACTTCAGATGCGTGTTTGGGTGTATGTTACAGCCGTTTGTGACTAACTCTTTCTCCTCGGAGCTCGGCTCAGGGGTGCATTCAAAGACAGTTGCAATTCCAGACGTTTGGAAGGGGAAAACATAACCCATTTCCCAAGGAGCTCTCAGATGTCTCGCACACGCAGTCCACATTTTCGCCTGAACTTGTGCTTTGCCAGTTCAAGGAGGAGGAGGGAGCCCTGGGCTGAAGGGCCGGAGTTCTTCAGCATCAGTGACTTTCTGGGTGCCAGTGAAACCGAAAAAGGGAGTTTCTTCAGGGAGTAATTTTAACCATTTGCAGATGAACTAAAACCAGGTCCCAGTAATTCGGTGTTGGCCTGTGCTTTCAGGCCTCGGAAAATATGTAAAAAAACCTGGAGAAGCGGTGCTGTAAAGGAGGTGAGGAGTCAGAGCACAGCCACTATGAGCAGCACGGTGGTGATTGTATTGCCTCTCAGCACACCCACAACCACAGTTATTTCTCCTATTGCCAGGCCAACGGGACAGTAGAAAAAGTGAAAATCTGTTAAAACAGCAGCCAACAGCGATGGCTAAATCGGGAAATATGTGAATGCCAGACAATAATTCAAGAAGCAGGATGTTTGCTTGAGATTTCAGATGTTAAATATATATATCGATCACATGGGGAATTAGTCATAGCTTTCCATATCCATACATCACCCAAGTCTGCTAAAACCTCATGTGGTGAACCTTCGGGGGGGAGGAGGGAGGAACGAGCACAGTCAGGCAGTGAGAGCAGCCCCTCTCTCCTCCTGACTTCTGCTACAGATCACTTTATTCCCAACATTCATGTTGACTCTTGATAGTGCAGAACAGCAGAGGGAGGTACGTGCAGGTAAGAGGAACCAATCCCCTCCTTCCTTTGGACCCTCAGAAATAATATCACCTATATTTTGAAGCATTTATGTTTTCAACAAAAATTCAAAATAATTTCACTTCTCCTCCCTACCTCTCCCCTGTCTCTGATGATGAATTATTTGGCAATAATAGCTAAAAGGAGCAAAATACATGTGGCCAAATGTTCCTTTTGTTTATAGCTCTGCAGCCTCTTAGGAAAAAAAACAAGAGACACTACAGAGGCACGAGCAAGGAAGGCAATCTGTAACATACACGTAGCTGGCCGTAAGTGTACTAGTGACTAAGCCACATAGTTTAACATGTAATAGCTAGCTGTGAGTTGGGCCAAATCTATAAAGGGTGTTAAAGTTTCCTGGAAAGGGTTTTGCAGTAAGTATGGAGCCATGTAGAATAATCTTCTGTAGCTTAGGAACTGTTCTTCTTGAGAAAGTCTTGCTTTTCAATATGTGTAGTATTACTGGGGACAGGGCAGATTCAAGGTAAGAACCCATCGGTTTCTGTGTCTGGGGAAGATGCTAGTTGTGCCGTGTGAAAAGCTTGGAGCATGCTCCAGGAGCCTGCTTCTAATGAGTGCGCCAGGAGGTTAACACACAGAGGCAGACGAACAGAAACCTACATTTTTAGTGCAGCACTCCCTCAGGTATAACGTCGCATCAGGATTGCTTCTGCATCCCTTGTCACATCGGTCATGCGGCCCTTTTAAATCACAAAAACATCCAGATTTGACAAGAAACAAGGAAGTACACCTCTCTGTACTTCTGTGTATTTCAGTGTCGCTTCTATATTTCTCTGTATATGCTGAGTTTTGTCTCACTTTTTCCAGTTTATATTCACTGTGGCAAGAAGGAATCTTCGCAATGTGTAGGCAAGGCAGGGGGACTAGGCTCCAAAGAAGGATGTTTCTGAAAGGGGGTTTGAGCTTCAACCCGCACAACGGTAAAGGAACTTCTTCCATTAGCTGCCACAAGCGCCTTCACGGTCAGACTGCTGCCGCGCTACTTACTCTCGCACTGCCTTTCTCCACCGACACGCACCCACTCCTGAGGGGCTGCAGCCCCCAAGCTGAGATGCGTACTGCTGAGAAAAGTGCCAGTGCGTGCTCACCTCCCTCAGAGAGACCAGGAGGAGACCAGCTTCTCCTGAGCCTGCAGGCCTCGCTGCCTGAGCTGCACAGGCGGGGCTGTAGAGGCTTAGAACTTTCTCCTAAGTTCTGCTTTCTCACTTTTCCTCAAGCTTTTGCTGGCTCATGTATTTACTGCCTTTAGGGAAAAAAAGGGCAATTAGTACAATTTTATTACAAGATTTCTCATTTCATCTGGGTGTCACAGAGGAGAAAGTTGAAGTGTATGGAGTCTATATGCTCAGAAATATGACAGAGGTAAAGAACTCAAGCAGTGTTTACTTTAGGTCTCAAAACTTTTAACCATTTTATGACAGTGGCCAACTCAGGATTATCCCAGAATTATCCGGACCTGAGCTTTTCAGGGCAACTCTCTTGCTGAAGGCAAGCACTGTCCACCTATTGAAAAGCTATAGCCTCTCTCTGGGAGAGAAAAATTTAGAAACAAAATCTTACACTACATGCTCTGGTAAATACTATTTACTGCTCTCATGTTTACAGAGCACTTAGGTTTTTTAAGAGTTTTCAGATAATCCTTGTAGCAGTTATATTTATCTCATGGAGAGGAAAAAGACACCAGAAATTTAAACTGACCTAAGTGATCTTCCTCAGGTTAGTGGGCAGAGCAAGGGTGTAACCTTGCAAAGGTTCCTGTTATCCATCTCTCAGCTTAATCTCCTGCACAGCTTGCGAGGACAAAAAATAGCTAACCACACTCCCAAAGATGCTGTAAACATTTTCTTTCTGCTGCCGCTTCAGGAGAGCCTGGTCTCGTGCAGCAGACATCCTTAGGGTACATCTCCTTCTGTAGGTGCCAAATATTTCTGTATATATGATCTTCTGTATCCATCTTCTACAGGACCTGCACCCTGATGGTGCTCTAAGGGTTTGATCTTCCACTTAAGGTCAGGATTCATCTGTATAGAGGCATGCTTGGCAGGGGAGCCTGCAGGAAGTTGCTGAGTCATGCACCAATCTTCCTGTGACAGTGCAGTGTGCTGAAGGGTGCACATTAACGAAACACCGCATAGGTTGAAAAGACTTGTCTTTGTTATCTTCCAGTGGCAGACTAGTGCGAGAATGTTAAAATACTGTATTAAGTTAGTTGTTATAGGGAAGGGAGAAGAATGATGCTTCAGAGTTATATGTCCACTAAAATTGAAGTTTGGATAGTATGCATTCAGAAATAATTTTATTTTCCAGTAATGACAATATGCAGTATCACGTAAGAAATGAAATTGAAGAATTGATCTTATTCTTCAAATACAGGATAGCTTCAATATTAAAATTAACATATAAATTTAGCATCAATCTTATTTCCCCACTCACGTCTGTTGAGTAAATGCACATAAAGAATGAATCACTGAAACAGTATACTGAGAGAATCAAAGTCATTTTTCAAAGGTGTCAGCACAAATGTGAGGTGAGCCTGTTCACCAAGCATCCAACAAATGTTGTAGGGGTGGCCCTTCAGGCCCATAAGGAGGACAAGCCAGAGACCCCCAGGGGGAGCAGCACAACCACCAGCAGAGGCCAGACAGGGAGGAATTTGGGGCAGCACAGACTCATTGCACCGTGTTTACCCTGCACCCAGACTCTTCCCTTATCTATAGGTATGTGAGCCCCTGGACAACATGAGCAGCACATTAGGGCTCTCCACAGCACTCCTGAGGGAGAAATTATTACTGTTATTTACACCACCGTTGGCCTTACCCACCTTGTCACAGCTGGAGGTTGGCAAGCAGGGGTTAAGCAGTGAGCCTCCAGGGCAGCGCCCACCCTCCGCAGGGCGCACTGCTCTGGCCTCTGGTGGGCCCCAAGCTGCTGGTGACAAGCAGGGACATGGGCAGAGACCGCTTCCCGCGGCACTGCCCGTTGGCTTTGTGTGCGCCCACAGGGAGCTGGTGGCGAAATCACCTGCCTGGCAGGAGGAAGAGCAGCCCTGGGCGCCCCGGAGAGGCACCAGGGCAACTGCTCAACCGGGAGCAGGAGCTGTGCGGAGGGGAAGGAGGGGAACTCTCTGGCTCCAAGAAAACCACAGCTCTCAACCACTTCTAAAAAAAAAAAAAAAAAAGACACCTTGATTTCTGGGCTTCAGCAGAGACCTCGCCAGGCTCAAGGCATCTTTCCCGATATTTAAATTAATTTTTTTCGCTGAGCATCAATGCCTCCAGCTTTATCCCTCCTCGGTCACATGCCTTTTCCCTCCCACAGCATGAAGTATTTGCTCCGGCATGGAAATACCCTTCCTAACCACGAGGTAGGGGTGGAAAACGCAGGGTCTGGGTGCCGCGCCCGCAGCCCCGGGCCCCGCAGCCGCGGGGAAGGGTGATGCAGCACCGCAGGCGCCCGGCCACGGCCAGCTGCGGTGGCAGAGCTGTCACCGACCCCGGTGAAAGCAGGACCAGAGCCAGAGAGGGGCCCTCCGGCTCTGGGGTGGCCGCTGCGGGCACCGGCCGGCCGGGGCGCTCAGGCTCCCGCAGCAAAGGGGTTCCCGAGACGCTTGGCTGCCAGCCGCGAGGGTGGGAGTGGGTGGGCACCCCCACCAGCACGGCAGAGTCTGAGGAACAGGTCCCAGCGCTGTGGGGGCAGAAAGAGGTCCCGCCAACACGCCAAGGGATCCTCGCTCTGCGGCAGCAGAAATCAAAACTTACATTTGCCCGTAATGCCAGCCTGGAAAATACAACTAGGTGAGTAAAACAGTTTCTCCAAGATGTCTTTGCAGGTCAATCCATATTTTTTTAAAAATTAATCTTCTGGATAGCCAAAATAATCAGACAAAAAAAATATCGTTCAACATCAAAACATGCATTTTTGATTTGAACACATTTAGATGTACTTTATTTAAAAAAAAAGAAGTAAATTGAGTCAAAGTATATTTTACAACACTAGACGAGGATTATGCTAACTTGTTTGCTTTTTCAGAAAAGAAATTGGTCTCTCAAAAGAGACCAAATTAAAAAAATCATACCACCAGATCTGATTTTTTCACCACATGTGTTTAGAGTGACAATTGTTCACTTTAGCCAAGGGTGACCGCTCTTTGAAAGATGTGTCCCAGTTCCAAGATGTCAAAATTCTGTTCTCTGAAAACCCACAGGCCACAGTGTGTAAGGTCACTATGAGCTGTCACAGCTGCCACTGTTTGATCTTTCTGCTGGAGGTGATTCCGCACTCTGTTGTAAAAAAAAAACAAAACAAAAACCAAAAAACTTTCAGTCAATGTACAGGGTTGCAAATACAAATGTTTTTGTTGGAGGGAGATCTGCTTGACGTGTGAGCTCAGAACCAGAGCTCCTGGACCTATCTGCTCTCATCTAGCCTTCGACACTCAATTTCTCCATGATGTTGGAGCACAGCATTTCACTACCTCATCACTTTCTGCTTGCAAGATCAAGCCTATTTTACCTATTACTTTTCTCTCTGGAGTGGCTGGGAGACGAATTTGTTTACAAGTGCCATGTGAGTGCAGACAAATCTGTCAGCACAAAATCGTAATTCTGCATTTATGAAAATTCCAGATGTTTTCACATTTACACTTCCACAAGGGAAGCTTATTTTCTTTCCTCCCTCCCCCTGCCTTTATGTCTTTGCTCTGTAGCATTACCAACAAATTTCTTTTCTGAACAGCTTGGAAAATTATGCAAGAAAAAGTATCTTTTTGTTCATTTATCCCCTAAGGAAAATAAAATCATTATTTTATTCTCCTTTTTGTGCATGTTCAGTACCTTTATAAATGCAAAAATCACTGGGTGCACAAACCTGACAAAATATGAAATGCCAAATAAGAACACAGGCATTCATATCAGCAATGACACCAGATAACATGCCTGACATATATTACAGTTATAAAGCCCATCTGCTCTAGAGCCCAACTTTCGGGCAGCCTCAGGATTGTTCCTGAGGTGTGTGACTAATCCATGCACCTGACGGGCCTGACAGCCGTTTGATCTGCATTCAGAGGTGCGTTTAGGAAAAGCCAACTGTCGAGCAGATGCGGTCGCTTGTGAACGGTTCAGAAAATGGCACTAAAATCTTAACAAACTTCTAAGAGGACGATTAATTTAGTGACATCCCTCATCAGAGGCAATTCCTAATGCCACTCTGACACACATAAGATATGCAGTGTAAGCAGTGCATGCAAACATGCAATAAATTGTTCAAACCAATACTTTTCTAGATTTAGGGAAGTTGCCACGTGGCTAAACATTATTTTAAAGAAATGCCTGCTATTACATCCTATTTTCTTTTTTCTACTTCTACAGCATAGGAAAAAAAGATGCTTCTGAAGCATTGTGAGAGCCTGTTTTTCCTGCTTGCTATGACTGTAGCAAGCTGTTTTACTCAGCTGAGACTGAAAGTGTCTACAGTACATACTCGAGGGACCGCAGCTTCCCTGATGACATTTGCCTAACCTCAGTCGCAAGCCACAAGGCAGGGAAGCAGAACGCAGACTTGGAAAAAGAGGCTTCCCTTGACTGCAGTTGCTGGAGCTGGACATTTTAACCCCGTGTGAGGATTAATCAGCTCTCTATCTTCAGAAATGTTATTTGCCCAGTATAAATGACATAAACCAAGATCATCATCTTAGTTTATTTTTCTAGAGTCCTTAGCATGCTACATTAACCTGACAATGCTTAATCTGGTGTTCATTTCACGATACACTTCATGCAATTCACAGCTGTAATTGGTTTTACACTGACATTACACGTTTTGACCTAGCCATGGGAAAAGAATAACTCTTAATATTATTTCTCTGAAAAGCGTCCAAGCTCAAACGGCACAGAAGCAGCTCATGCTAGTTTCATGTGCATATTATTTCTTCTGCCTTTTCTTTCACTGCGAAGATGATCACTGGCATGAGATTGTAAGGTCCTTGTTTTAGTCCATTTGCAATTGAACTACGTTTGTTTGATTTCTTATGTCCTGAGGAGTTCTCTCTTATAAAACAGCATTCAAGTATTCTAGTTTAACATCCCCATTTTTCTGAGTTAAGGAACAAAGTAGACGTTGGGCTTCTGTTTCCATTACGAGTCTTCCAGAGTCCCATAACTGATAGCCGAGAAGTCTTCCTTTGTAACACACACTCAGCACTAAAGCCAGAGTATTGCTATTTGGCATTATCCAGTGAAGTGCAAGAAATTAAATAAGTTATGTCTTTATTGCTATAGTACAATACCAAGCAAAGTCACTTTTTAACACAACTGCAAATGTTCCGCAGAGTACGTGTCCCTCCTCTTAGGGCTCAGTAGTTCAGCTGCACTGCAAGTATCACTTAGCTCTCATGTGTTGAATGTCAAACTAAGAAGATGTGTTGAGTATTCTTGAGTCTGAAGAGTCAGACCTCTCTTCATACTCATCTTCTGTGTAAATTGGTTGCTTAGACACAATAGGACACCCTTCATCAGGGATTGAGATCCTAGGATCTTCTGATGAGCGGGAAGGAAGGACAGGTGAGCTTCGGAAAACGCTGGCTGAGTTGCTAGAGAAAGGACTGACATACTGGGACCGCAGCTGGTACTGCTGCTGCAGCGTCATGGTGTTCCACAGGGTGACATCATTGGGCAGGAACGGGCTGGACTGGTTTCTTGCCAATGTGTTCCTCAGCATCAGTGGGTAACGTGGTGGCTGAGGGAAAGGGTGCTGCAAGGGTACAGCCAGAGGATTTGGCACGACGTTACTGGAATCAGCAGAAAACCTCAGTGTGTCAGGAACCCTAAATGCTGAGCCTACGGACCACTTGGAAGAGGAAATAGGGTATGAACTCAGTGTGTGTTCAAAAATGTGCCCGTTTGAAGGCAAAACAAGACCATCGGATTCTGCAGAAGTTCTCTCTCCACTGGCCACCGAAGACCGACTGGACAGGAGAACCTCTACAGCACTCACCAGATCACCACCGCACCCCTTCAGGATTAACTCCAGCACAGTTGGCTTTTGGTTAGGAAAGATCTTTTTCAAGACTTCGAGTGGAGGTCTGTTGGCTTTCAAACTGAAAGGTAAAGAAACTGTCCCAGAAGGACCTTCTATCAGGAGGTGGTTCTGCTCTGGGTGGTACTTGGGGCTGTCTGGACGGCTCTCTGTGCTCCCACCATTTTTCTGAACTGCATAACCGACCTCATCCACTGAAACAATTTCAGGGCTTTCTGGGGTAAAGCAACTTTTGGCTTTAGTCATGTCTGGGGAACTCCTTTGGTCTGTGTCTTTGTCACTGTATGTCTCAGCATTGTCTGCTCCACTGGCATCACCCAACCGCTCCTCATTCATGTCTGCAAAGAGAAGGCAGAGAAGTTAATGAAAAACTGAGACCAAAAGTTTTTACAGACATTTGAGGATACAGTCTTCTTAAAGTGAACAGAGTAAGATCCCACAGAGGAAAAAAAAAAAACAAACCCAACAAAAAAACCCCACCACAGATTTTTCACAGAGCTCCTGCTACAGTTAAGATCTCTCTGTGACATCTCATGAGAACAACACTGCAAAAGAAAATAATGTGACCTGGTCTACGCATTTTGCACTGCCTTATAGATGTCTGTCTCATTCTCCCATGTACAAGAAAAGAAGCAGTGGTCATTTTTGTGCTACATCAATCCTTTCTCACAGGTTACAAGGCAGCAACACACCACCCAAGTGCAAGTTTTCACAGAGGAACTTCAGCACTTTCACAAGTCCTCACTAGCACCATCTCATTGACTGTGAGCTGAGGATATACAGAGGGCACTTGGGAGACCAAAATGTCCAACAGCAAGTCCAAGAGACATCATGACTACTGGCTGAAGGTTAAAGAAGTCTTCAAATAAATCAATGTATTCCAGCTCTGTATCTGCAGAAACTGGTTCCTTCCCCAGCAAGAATCACAGGTTTTTCCTTCATCTTCTGGAGTACAGCTGATGCTTTGGTCCATTAGAGCACAGAATCTAGAAAAATCTGGTTCAAACACGACCTCTGGAGGGCATCTGGTCCAACCTCCTGTTCAAAGCAGGAGTAACCTGAAATATAGAGCAGGTTGCTCACGTCCCTGCTCCACCGAGTTTTGAATAATTCCAAGGGTGAAGACTCCACAATCTCACTTGTCATGTGTTCCAGGTACCTTGCTTTTCATGTGCTAAACTAAGAAGGGCAAGAGCTGAGTACAGGGCTGAGAACAAGTCAATTGACCATGCTGTCTCTGGGTGGACACTCAAGAACAGGGATACCTCAAATCTCTGGTCACTTTGGTAACACCTGGCCAGAGTAAGGAAACCTTTGAAGTAAGACTTTGACATCTTTCGCAGTTTGTGCACAAGAAGGGCAATGTACTTGCTTCAAATTTTTCACAGTGATTTCCCAAGGACACTGTTCTTCTGGCCTTCCTCATACAGCGTGATGATGATCTGCCTGGGAAGCATCAACGTCTGGGGAAAGGCTCGTTGTCCATGGTGTGGCTGACAGCTTGCTTTAACTACACAGGGCGGTGCTTTTGAACACACACGTGTGAAAGATTATTTGCAGAAGGCAATACAACTATCTGCTTGTTTCCCAAGCCCCTGGTGATCAGACCAGGTAAAGAAGTTATAAGAAGCAAGCACAGGCTCACAAAATGTGCTCATGACCACTCCTGCCTGATCAAGATGGAACAAGTTAAAGGTGTGCGAGTGCCTGAGCCTTTCTGCTCACCGGACAGTCCTGTCTCTCACCCCAGGAACAGGCAGGACATTTCCTCATGCAGCAGGCTATTTAGTGTCAACAGATCAGCTTGAGACAAACTATTAGTGCAATTTACCCACCTTGAGAAAGCAGTCAGGGTCTGAGCAAGGCTGCACTGAGTGAGAAGTCACTATGCTCTCCAGAATGGGAGCTCTGAATAAATATGAGATCCTGGCAGAGCACAGCCTGACAGTCAGTGTGGCAAAGGGAGGTTCTCCTCACGAGGATGGCTGTGCCAGGCAGAAACGGTGGGTCACAATGCTGCTAGTCAGGGCTGCGGAAGGCGAGCATGGGAGTGGAGCTGAGCAATACGGATGCACTTTTGAAGATCTTGCTCTTGTCTTTTAGCAAGATAACCTGGTTTTGGGTACCCATTTTATATTGGTTTTACTCTCTGCCCAGTGTAAATGGAGAAGCAATAACCCTTCATGTCGGTACGTTACAGAGAGGCTAATGTATGTATGCTCTTCTTTATACACTCAGTGCATCAGCCTTGCTGTTGCAGCCAAAGGAGAACGCAGAAAATGTTTGCTGGTAGCAACATGGCAATGTGTATCCTTTCAAAGAGATGGTGAGACCTCGGTATAGCTCATCCATTATTAAAAAAAAAAAAAGGGCTCCCACTACCTTTCCCTCCTAATCCCTTCACATTTTCATATTCATGCATTTATTACAAAAGAGAGGATGCTAAGAGTAATTCACATCTGAGCCAATGGGTAATTTATACATCGAAGGGTTACCAGGCAGTCCGAGGACAGTTAATTACCTCCATCCCTGTCTTGATAGAGTTAGAGAGGCATTTGGGGGAGACAATGGTCCTAAATTCCACATCAATAGATTGCACGGTGATACCCAATATTACGAAATGGACCACACGAAGGTAGAGCCTATTTCAGAAGTACTGTGCTTTTCTAGCGTATCTTTATGGGCTGATAAGAGGTACCACTGGGGAGGAAACGTGTGCTTTAAAAAAAAAAAAAAAAGGAAAAGCAAAAAAAGAGTAAATAAAATAAAAGAACCAGATTAGATCTCCCTAATACACTCCCTGATTCTTACAAATTATTATTTTCAAGATATTTCAGGCTTGTTTAGTTTTTTAGTTTTAGTACCATTAAAAGAATCCTTATAGGGGCTTGGCTGAAATTTTTCTTCAAATTCTGAAAACTCATCCCATTCGATAACGTTTGCATCTTTATCATCAGGAGACTGCACAGATCCCGACTCTTGGTCTTGCACAGGGGCAGTCTCCTTGTAAAGCACAGATCACAGCGGTGCGTTTCACCAGACTGTTGGACTCACAGGGTCAGACCCGTAAAACGAGATTTCAGCCATTTAAATCAAATGCGGCTCTTTCCACAAGAATTATCCTCTGCTGGTAAACACTGAGTGTGGATGCATATTTTTTTTTTCCCCTCCCTCTGCCTTTCTGAGAGCATTTTTTGCTGTGGGTGTCAGGCGTTCTCTCTCGGTGAGCTCCATCCCCGGGCTGCGGCGGTGTCACCCACCCCGGGTGCCCCAGAACGGTGCTTCAGGCGGGTCCGGTGGCCGCCGCCGGCTTCCTGACAGGTTCCTGGCGATGCCCTGCCTGGCAGGTCGTGTCTGGGCTGTGCTTTTTCCTGAGCGGAACACCACCTCCCCACCACGGCCACCGCTCGGGGAGGTCCAGGTGGAAAGTGTGCTCCGGGGTCTGCGCGCACCTCTTCACGGGAATCGCCGAGATATCAGGTTTTTCGTTTGTTTAAAACGGTCACCAAGCAGCAATCATCAAATAAACAAAGATTCAGGAAGATAGCGTTATAAATGTCCTTACATGGGCACTGAATTGTAGGAATACTGCATGCATGTATTAATCCCAGATATCTGTATTTTCAGGTACAAAAATATTAATTTTATGCTTAGAACATACGACCCCCTGCGCTCTGTCAAAGGTATTATTTGCACGACTCGTAAGCTTCACATAAGGGTGTTCTAGCCTTTAAAAAAGAAATCTCGTTCTCAGACATTTGTTATGTTTGTGGGATTTGGGTGGTATGTGTTTTTTTTCCCTACACTTTCTCTTTCAAATTGCCTACATTCAGATATTCACTTTCCAGCACTGAGGAAACCAGGGAAATTGTTTTCTTACCGGTATAAACGATAGGGAGTATTCATCAAACAATGTGCGTGCAGAGACAGATACACACCCAGATTTAGAGATGCAGTCCAAACACTGATACTCACGAAGTACAGTACGGTGGGAGAACTGTGCACGCATTCACGGTAAAATCTACCTTAATAAATAAATCTACGAATTTGGAGCAATGTATAGCCCAGTATTTCCTTGCCTGTTTATACATTAAAGATCGTGAGGCAGATATTGTAAAGGGGCCAAAAAAAAAAAAAAAAAGTGAAACGCGTGAGAGAGAAGCTGTTCTCTTCAGGTTAATAACTTGTCTGGAAAACTTGGTCTAATACTTTGGAACCAAATTTGCTTCCTTGATATTCCCACAGCTGACTCTCTGTTAAAACAGCTTGCACTTTGATTTTCAGAACAGCTCTTTCTGCAACACAGATTTTCTTGAATCCCCAAAACATCTGCTATTTTCCCTATTTCGATTATTAGAATAGACTGATACCAGAACTAGCAAGAAGCCACATAAAGCTGAGGTCATGTAAAACTTATGGGAGGGTGTGTGTTTGTTGGGTTTTGGGGGTTTGGTTTGGATTTTGTTGTTGTTGTTGTCTGTTTTGGGTTTGGGTTTTGGTTTTTTGGGGTTTTTTTTGTGGTGGCGTTGGTGATGGTTGAGGTGGGTTCGGGCGTTATTTTTTTGTTTGTGGGAGGTTTTTTTGTTTGTTTTGTTTTGCTATTTGTTTCAGGGTATTTTTAATTAGTTTTCCTCCAGACTTTCTACCCTATCTTCAAAGGTCTAAGGTACTTTGTAGGAGACTAGCCACCGCTCCCGAACTAACACAGAGACTGCTGTGTTGTATTAAGAAGCTGGCTCTAAAATTACCAGAAGACTCATGACGGCGTTGTATCAATAGTTTACAAGCCTTGATAACTATTACTAAGACAGAGGAATGAAACATGCGCTCATGTGGGAGACGAAAGCTCATGAGCATAGTGTCAGGAGGACACATTCTGGGTTAGCACAGGCAGATGCATCAGGGGTAGTTTCTAGGCACTTTATTTGCATAGAGCAGAACTTTACAACTGTCCAATCGAAATTACCAGTTCTGGCAAGAATAAAAATAAATAGATATGATTCTACCATACATCGGGAAATACCTCCTAAAAAATTTCCAGGAGATCAATGTCCTGGCGGGGGTAAAACCAGGGTGGACTGGAGAAGCAAATAATCACACACTCTATTCTGACGGGGGTTTTAATACAGGTTCTGGGGAGAGAGGAAAGAGAAAAGAGAAAAGGCAGCTCCAAGCGCGCAGGGTGGTCGGAAACAACCAGGTTATCTGGTTAAACGGTGCCTGGCGGCAGGTGACAGGCGGACACCCCGAGGAGATAATGTTTCGCTTTGCTCTCATGTTCATAAGAGCCGCGGGGGGG
>VWZZ01005587.1:65499-108724 GCA_013399095.1 Psophia crepitans
CCGGCCGCGCTCCCCCCGCCTCTGCCTCCCCCGGACGGCGACCCTCCGCCCCGCGGGCCAGCGGCGGGGAAGGAGCACCGGCTTCCCCGCGGTGGGGACGCGGCCCCTGGCCCGGGCGGCGGCGGGGAGCGGCCCCACAGACCGCAGGGAAGCCGGCATCCCGCCCCGCACCTGGAAAGAAGAAAACAAACGCCCCCCCACCCCCCGCAACCCCCAAGCACAACAAGCAAACCGTGAACGCTGCTGCACCGCCCTGCCCCGGGCGAGGACTGCCAAGCCTACTCGCCGCCCTCCAGGACGGGGCTCACCGCGAAGGCGCCGGGCTCCGGGGGGGGCTCGCACTCCAGGTCGCCCTTGGTGCTCTCGCTGCTGGACAGACACCCCAGGCCGGAGTCCTGGCTGCTGGGCGGCGAAAACACTGCGAGTAGGGGAAAGAGAGAGAAAAAACACAGTGCCTGAGAGCCCCCCGGCCCGAGGGGACCCGCGCAGGTCTCCGCTCCCCGGGAAGAGGGGCGAGGGGGTGTGGGCGGGTGTCCCCGCACTGCGGGGTGCTGGCCTCCCTCCTTTGGCCAAGGAGGAATAACGGGCGGGGGGGGGAACAACTTCAGGTCTGGGGGCTGCAACCCCTCCACTCCCTGGAAGCTAACCTGAGGCCCTGGCTCAGGCAGCCCGAGGTTAAGGCCAAATATTAAAGAATTTAAAACTAATATAGTGCTAGGAACGGTTGCAACATTGCAATTTGCAGTAGATACAAAAACCCAGTAAAAGGGTCTCTGACCTTCCTAACCTTAGATGAGTTGAGATCCACCCCCAACACTCCCTTCCTGCCTACCGTGAATATAATTAAGGGGAAGCTGCAGTGGTAATTTCTCTCCTCATTAACTTCCTGATTGGTTTCAGGCTCAGGATTCCGGCGGGCGGCAGTTTGTCACCAATTCCAAATGGCCAATCGTTAATACTAATGTTTGTGTAACTAACTGCCAGCATCTGCCACGGCTTCTTGTACAACAATAATAGTGAAAGGGTAACATTAGTGCTTCCCGTGTTAATTCAGATTCTGTTCATCAATAGGAAAATCTATGATGTAATTAGCAAAATGCAATGGTAGTTGAGGCAGTCGGGGGGAACTAAATCACAACGGGAGCTCCACGGGCCCCTGACACCTTAATCATCAATACTTATTATGTTCCGGATTTTACTGTTTAGTGGAGAATATTACCAGGCTGTGATCTTTTAAAAGAGAATATTGTTTACAACCACTGCTTGTGTTTTAGAAGCCGTGATGAATCTAGTACAACTGCGCAAGAACAAGGAATGCGGAGTTGAGGCTCAAACTCTGTCCCCAAACTGCACCGCTGCGCTTCAGCGAGCAGCTCCTCCCCGCCTGAGCCCTGGGTGCTTGCAGGCTCCGGGGACTTCCAGCACGTCTGAAGTTCAATGAAAAAGAAAAGGTCAGGCTTTGCTTTCACAGCTAGGCAAATCCAACGGGATTTAAGGAAAGCGAACGGTAGCCACCTGGGTCTACCCCATCACTGGGAAAATAAGAAATGCTCACTTAAAAAACCCACCAACGTCCCATTTCCCTAGTACCTGCAGTAACTTCGATTTGCAGGTCAGCTTCCTGATTTGTCCTTATTTTAAACACAACACCGGTTACCAAGAGATAGAAAAGGCATTATGGAGTTGAGGTGTCATGTATCACTTTCATGTACTTTTTCTGTGACTAGATAAAACGGCAATTTCTGTTACTTTCAGGGAGTTTTGTCCATTTTTGACATTGCAGAACCTGGCTCCTTGATTTCCTGTCCCCTTCATGCATGTAAGGGACAAGCAAGGCTCTAACATCACCCTGCAGACTCTATACCGTTGTCTTTCATATCTGACACAAACCCTTTCTTTTTTAACCTCATGAATGGGATTATTAACCCCATACTACATTTCTTCCTAGCTAAAAGACAAATAATTCAGTACTTAGATATGAGGGAGTGACAAAGTAGACAAGGCAACTTCCAGCATTTTTTAGACATCCCACAAACGCTGCTAATGGTTTAATGACATAGAAAGGGGAATCTGGGTGTGGAGTATCATGTATTCCTCTGCCATGTGGTCAAACGCACGGAGCAGCCAGACAGGTCTCTCCAACAGCTCTGTGCCTGAATAACCATGGGACTACTGGGGGAGGACACTGATTTGCACCTAAAACAGGCTAGAACAGCACTTGGGTAACCTGCAGTTGGGAACAACTCTGTAGATTTTTACTCTCTCTAGCCCACTGATCCTGAAATCCAGAAGTGCTGCAGGATCAGAAGTGCTCCTTGTGAGGTGCAAGAGTCAAGCTCTCTTCTGCCACGAGAACATACCAGGTGATTTCTGGTGCTGTGTCTCCTAATTCCCCTTTTCAGTGGGGTTGATAGTGGAGCCCAAGGAGAAGTCGCATCTCCTCAGTGCCTGGATGAAGAAGTCTTTCCACTTCACTTCCTCTGCTAAGTTTGTGCTTGAGATATCAGCACTGCCTAAGAGCTCCCAGGACTTGAACCACATGCAAACATGCAGGTTAGGGAAAGTGAGGGAATGAGAGGAACCTTTCTACTTCTCTGGAAGGGAAGCTGTCTCACCTGGTGAGAAAGGCTCACATCACAAGCACGCTCATCGGGTGGCCCAATCTGGACCACACTCCCATGATCTGAAGCACACACCATGCACGCATTACTTCAGGTGAGTAACTTGGTGGAGTGGTTCATGCTTTGACTACTATAAAACAACAGAACAGAGATGCTCTGGAGGTCCACACCCCAGTGTCAAAGGGGAAATCACCTACAGTACACACCCTCTCCTGATGTGCACCAGAGACGAGCTCTTCCAAGGTCATTCAGGGGATTAGCTTTTGCCTGCCAACACCACAAGCTTTGGTTGGATCTGGCCATGTCTGGACTCAGGAGTCATCTCTTTCTCCATTACGTAGCAAAGGAAAACCTTGCATTACATAGTAAACAAACAGTAGTGCGGCTTCAACAGGGCTGCCTGGCTCAAGGACTCAGCTCTCCTGACTCTGTAACCTCGTTCTGCTCTGATCTAGCAAAGCCCAATGTGTTAAGATTTAGGATAAGCTGTAAGGAATCTCTGTGTTCCCAGGCTCCAGGGCAGAAGTATGAAGGAAGCTATTGAGGTTGAAAGGGGACAATTTTTTGTTTACTCCTGAGTAGCCAAATGGGCAAAAGGCTTATTTATTTTAAAGGATTTGTTAATATTTTTAGTGTGCATGTGCCTAGAGTGATGGAAAGGCACATTTTTAAATACTGAGATCTATAAATCTCTGTGACAAACTTACAGAAAGTTTTGTGTTTTTTTTCTAAACGGGAAGAATCCTACAGAAAACCCTACCAACATGCTATAGCATGGATGTTAAAACCCTATCACAGTAAAACTGCCACTTTGTTATTATGATCTGGTTTTCCAGTTAATTTATTATAAGCCTGGAGAATGACACAGAAAGCAACTTTTTTTGGTAGACAAGACACCCACATCTATTCCTTAGCACCTCAAGTGGTGGCTCCTAAGCCTTTCTGGACCAGTGGAGCTCCACCAATCTTCCAGCACTTCCCATGGGGCATCAGACATCCTAATCAAACTTCAAATGGAAAGTGTCGTTACATGGAACAGTTCCAGTCACCAACTGATCGGTCTCAAAAACTGTCTCAGGGTCTGAAGCACTGATCAAAGTAACATGGGTTGTTTTCCCACTGACTTGCAAACTGATTTGGCAATTTGGGCTATATACGGAGGTCTCTGAGTGTGGAGAGAGGTATGTAACTACAGCCACACAGACTGGCACTACTGAGATACTATGAAAGCACTGCTCCTCTATCCAAACCTGCTCTGCTTACTTGGAGAGACTTCCACTTCAAGCAAGGACCAGCGGGTAGGTGCAATGCTGATAATAAGAGCAAGATACTTGAATTGGGACTTGTAGCTGTAAAAAGGCAGCAAAAAGGAAATGAGCAATTCTGTTCCAGTGTTTTAATCACACAGCAATAAAATGTAGAAGTTCCAAGTTCAAAGAAACAAAACCCATGTTCTTTTTGATTTAAGTGTATGAGTTTCATCTGTTTGAGGCTTGCGGCTGATCCTCCCACCGTTGTTACACAGCCCTTATCTGTGTAAATAACAGTACCAGAATTGGGTCTGTGACAGTTTTTAAAGACCATTCCTTGATCTAATTACCTTTTACCCTTGGGAAAGCACCTGAATACTTTTGAGCCATATGAATCTGAAAAATTTTCGGCTAATATCACAGAGGAAAAGAAGCGAGAAGTGATTCCAACCATAAACACAAAACCTTACATCTCCTGACACTGGAAACCGCATTGACTTTTAACGTGAGTGATCCCTGGAATTCAATGGACTGAAAAGAATAATACATTTTCAGTGATATGAGAAAGCAGAAGGATATTCACGCTTGAAAAGTAAATATTTTCCTGAGTTTACATTTAAAAAACTATTAAACTCTCAATAAGGAGCAATTTTTAAAGATTTAAAGTTGAAAGGTACAATAAATTTTTTAAAACTCTTTCACCTTCTTTTTCAGGGAAAAGGAAAATAACGAAGTATGCCAGTCCCACATGCTGCTAAGGGCCGTGTACTTCTTTTGGTGTGCACGCATACATTTGTGAGCACAGACACAAGCACAGGACGAAGGGGAGCGGAACCAGACTGCTGTTGGTAGCTCGAGGGCACTGGAGCATGACTAAAGTGTGTGTGGGTTTTCTGCGAGGGTGGGCAGGAACTGCTCTTCATCGTGCCTTCTTCCCTGTAGCCAAAGCATTCTCCTTTCACAAATATCACTGGAAATGGATGATGCCTAAGCAAGCAGCAACTTCCACTCCAGGCTCCACAGATCCTAAATGAAGTAACCCGAAAAATGAACAGGCCTGGGAAACCAGTGGCAGTCAAACCAAGAAGCAAGCCATGGTACCTGCCTGAAGGACAGAACAAGAGAGAATGGCATCGCCACTCGCCCCAGGTTTCCATCTCAAGGAGTGGCACCGGGCTTCTTGGTGCCACTATCAGACATTGTGGGGTGACTGGCAATGCTCTGAAGGAAGGCTGGCTTGGTGGCCTGGAAATACCATGGGTCATATTCAGTTTGAAAACACTGTCCAGCTTCCACCCAAGTCAATGGTACCCTGCCACTCCACTGCTCAGATCAACCCTGGAGGACTGACTCTACCACCCACAGCCAACAAAGCAGCCTGTCAAGCCACAGCAACTACCACAACACACATGGCAACTGCCTGACAAAGCACTAGGTCAAAGAAACCAAACCAAATTAACCAACCAACCAACCAACCAACCAAAAAAACGGTTACTACTGCAAAACCAGACATTGCGAATCACAGAACCATCAGAACCGTCTCAGTTGCTGGCCAGCAGTCAGAAGCCTATGGCTCAATGGGCTCCTGCTAGAAGGCTACCGAGAAACTGCAAGACCTTAGGAAAATTAAGAGACAAACTTTCACCATCTGTGTTTTCAAGATTTCCTTTGAGCATAGAGATTCATATGTTGTAAAGCTGCAGTACCTCATGTTTCTGAAGGATGTTCACACTCAGTGAATCCCTAATATCTTTTCGTACTTTTGCTTCTACTCTGTATGAACATGATATGGTTTAGTAGGCATGGTGGTGTTGGGTTGACGGTCAGACTTGATGATCTCAGAGGCCTTTTCCAACCTTAATGATTCAACGGTTCTATAACTAACATAAAAAAACCATTGCCATCTCCTTCCTCACATCTCTTCTGCTGAAGATGAATGTTGGGATGAAATGGGCCCTTCTGACTGAGAACTCCTGCCAACATGTGCAAGTGAAAATGTGCTAAAAATGTTCTGTATTGACTGGCCTTCTCCTCCCATCCCTCAGGCCTCATCACAGATCTGGACCAGGTGATGGCTTGCTCCCATGGGGACAAATTCTGGAAGCCCACCTGACACCAAGGGCTTCTGCTTGCTGCAGCTGGCCACCACAACATAGCACGGGTGCAGACTTCTTAGTGTTATACACAGCAGAGAGTAAAACAAGATACTAGTCTAACAGGGAGTCTGATAGCAAACAGTAACAAGGGGCTAATGGAAACTCGGTTGCGGTTTCGCCTTAGAAATGAACTACATGTATTACATACACCACCTGAAATGTCTGTGATTTTTCCTTTGATCAATACGTTGTGGACTGTTCTGTGCTGACTGTAACACAGACCAACTTATGAGAAAATGGGAGTGGTGCTCCTTTTCTGCTTTGCATGTTATTAACACCAGGGCAACTAGTCCAGTTCTAGAAACGTATGTCCATGGATATTCTCCCACTGACCAGAATTTTCAAGAGCAACAAGCAGAGCTGCTTTTCGATTCAAAAATAAAAACTAGCCTAAGGATCTGGAAACGAAAACATGTCCCATCTGTGCCTCTTAACACAGATATACTATTTCACAGCAGAGACCTTCCCCCCTTCTCAAACACCTACCCTTCTCAGTAACATTTAAAGCAATTAGGATTATCTCGGATGCCCACAGTGGGGCACATTCATTGTGTATTATCAAATAGCATTAATTCTTGGCATTAGGAACTTGGAATAAAAGGTAAAGATCTGAATGGAGATCTTTATTCAGTATGCTTTACCACGGATTATCTCATTCTTTTCCAGTTCATGCTTGTACTTTTAGCAACTAAGAAGGCAGGGCTATAACTGATGTAATTAGAAACCAGAAGCTGAAGAAAATATCCTCTTGTTGAACTCCCTCACCTCTGGCTTTAAATTCTCTTACAATAGTATGTGAAACAACCAAACAAGGCTTTCCATTTCTTACCCCACCAGTTAAAACAGGGAGGATGCAAAGACAACATTTGGGAAGCACAGGCTTTTTTCCTCAGGCACCAAAACCTACCCTGAAACTATAGCAGTCCACTACAAAGCAATCACCCTACGTATGCTTGCAGACACGATCCAGAGCAGAGCAGTACTGACAGACCAACACTCGCTGCTATCACCCACGTTACATTCTGCGGCTAACTTGACATCACTAAGCCACTGCTGCAGGCTAGGAAAGGCAGAGAGTGAGCCTCTGGTTTAGTGGTTTCACACGGACATTTTCTGTTTTGGAAGACATGAAGTGAAACATTCCCCAAGAACAGGACACCTCAATGCAAAGCAGACGTTTCCCACTGCTAGGTAACAAGGTAAAACATGCACTTCTGCAGAGGGTTTTCTGGGCCATCTCTAAGTGTAAACATTCTGTATGATTACACAAGAAGCATGATGACCTCAGCATCACAAAAGAGCTGAGGTGAGGTCACAGATTTGAGGTATTTTTGACTTGGCACATACCAAGAAAAGGCATCACAATAAAATACCAAGGGCATCTATCTTCCTTTTCCCTTCCTACCATTCTCTAGTCACTTATTTAAACCCTGCATTGTCCTGTGCACACATTTGTGCAGCAACACAGCCAATTACACCAGGGAACCAATTCTGCTGCTGAACATGCAGAACCTTTGAGTTTTGTATTGCTAGTACTGGAAAGATGCACACACCTCTCCTTCAGGCTGTGACTCTGTGTTACAACCACCAGCAAAACTACTTTTGGAGATCCTACTTTCCTCAGACATTCATAGTCCACCATGGCAGGGCAAGCCAAACAGTTTCCATGGCTGTATGGAACTATAACTGGAAGCCAACAGACAATGCTTTTGAACAGTTTCTCGGGAGGGGGAAGCCCAAACCATTTCAAGATTTGAGAGCAGCCATGCACACTTATGAGGAGGCATCCATTTCCAGGAAAGGTGTACAAAAAAGTGGCCGTGAGGGATGGGAGTATTTTAGATCTGACACCAGCTGAAAAACAAGGAATCTCTGAAAAATTATTTGTTCCATCACGTAACAAGGCTGTGATTAAGTTGGGACCTTTCATCTCTATTCCTGGAGGTCGGATTCCACACACAACACCGGACACTGACTCTCCATCAAAAAAAAGATGTCCCTGGTGTGTTGTACTCACAAGGCTGGCAAAAGACAGAGGCAGCTCTGAGGAAAAAAATGGACTTCAAATCCACTGTTTGGACTTTTTCTTATACCTATAGTAATTAAAGTCTCTTTTAACAAGAAGATTAAAACACAGATGTAAGTAATTTTTCATGAGAAACACATTATCTTGCCAGCTGCTGATGCACATGCCCAATCGTCTCTTCTGGGCATTTCATCCTGCCAGGGCTAGTTTTCCAAAAATTGCTGTGCTACAGGGCCAGGAGGCTTGGGACTCCCTAGGCTTTCCTATTGCTCGGTGCAGCTGCAAGGCAGGGATCTCGGCACCCCTCACACTCCTCCTGTGCAGCCGCCTTCAAAGACAGATCCATGAAAAAAAAACTATATTTTTTTAAAAAAAGAAGTCTTTTCTTTCATGTGAAAAAGAAAACAAACCATTTCACAGATTCAGGTCAGAAGAGGCCATGCAACCATGTGAACAGGTGGTAACCTCTGGTTGCAAGGCAAAACCAGCAACAACCTTCAACTCCAAGTCTAGGGACAGGAATCATAGAATCATAGGGTGGTTTGGGTTGGAAGGGACCTTTGAAGGTCATCTAGTTCAACCCCCTGCAATGAGCAGGGGCATCTTCAACTAGATCAGGTTACTCAGAGCCCTGTCCAATCCGACCTTGAGTGTTTCCAGGGATGGGGCATCTACCACCTCTCTGGGCAATCTATTTCAGCAGTTCACCACCCTCACTGTAAAAAAATTCTTATTCTCTAGTCTGAACCTATCCCCTTCTAGTTTAAAACCATTACCCCTTGTCCTATCATAAGAGACCCCTCCAAAAAGTCTGTCCCCACCTTTTTTACAGGCTCCTTTTAAATATTGAAAGGCCACAACTAGGTCTCCCTGGAGCCTCCTCCAGGCTGAACAAATGGACTCACCATCCATGTGAGCCTGTTGAGGAAAGCAGGCAGGTGTCCAGATGAATCTTCCACTTGTCCTGCTGCGAGTTTGCAGAAACATGTGATTTCAGGAAAAACAATCAGTGGGTTGGATTTGTTTTCCGAAGCAAAAGTTTTTATCAGAACAATTTCCAGCCACCTCTAAAGAAGGGAACACAGTGTTATCCCTCTGCACCCCACGGTTGTCTCAGGCATAATTTGGGGGACCTCACACTAATTTTATGGGACTGCTCACTGTTCACCTCCTTTGGAGTCTGCATCTTCTCCTACGATGACTTCTCCATACAACCTCAGCATCACCTGACCCACAGATAATGCCACACAGAGGTGACTGAAACCAACATCCCCAGCTGCCACCAACTAGTGGCAATGTAGTCACACATGCTTATCGCAGCTGTCACGTGGCAGCATGTAAAAATGAAGGGACAAACAGCTACTGGCTGCTTCTTTGTGGGATGACATTGCAGGGTGCAGATGGACAGATGTGGAGGCTGCTCCCTATTTCGAGGAAAGAGCTTACATGCTACATTTATCTCCTAGTGCAACATAGGAGACAGCCAGTGACTCTGGACTCCTCATCTGCTTCTGGGCATCGCTACAGTATAGTTGCTTTGTTTTGCTTGGTCCATGTATTTTAGAACTGTCTAAACAAAAAGTTCCTTGTGAATAACCACCTCGAGAAGCATCAACCATCCCACCTAGAAAATGCATTGCCATTTGCAAAAGCTGTGGCAAGAAAATGCTTTTTTTTTTAGAAGCAATGGTAATTTTAAAGGAAAGAGTGCACTCAAGGTTCAGGATAATGTTATCAAGCAGCAGAATATGTGGAGAGACAAAAAATAGGCAGAAGGTTTCTCCCTTGTGTAGCTATCCTAAAGGAAGGAAATAGGATCCTAAGAGTTTTAATAATCACATATAAGTTTTTGGTGTTCAGCACACAAATCCAAACATAACACTGTTTTGGCTGAATGCCTCTCCTTTCTTGGGTCAGAAAGGCTGTTAATCTTCACCAGCATATCAGGAAAAAAGGAGGCTATCACAGTTTGTGCAACACCAGGACTAGCCGCATAAATGTAAATGTTAATTCTGGTCACCCCTCTTATACATTTTTATTGTTGCCAATGTAACTTTCACTCTGTAAAACAAGGATGAAATCCATGCCCGTTGTCATCAGCCATAATACTCAAAGAGTAATCAGTTAATAATGATAGGCCCAGCTCTTTCAGTCTCAGTTTTAGAAAATACTGGCTCAGTGCAAAAGTCCCATATCAAAAAGCTTGTTTTTTTGGACATGATTTGCAAGCTTTTGGAAATCAAGAGATTGCTAAACAATGAGAGAAAATGCTAATTCTAATGAAAGCTATCTACTATGGTAGATACAACAGATTTTGCACTTGCAAAGAATATATACATATACATTTTTAAATGCTCTTATAACGCAAGCTTCCCTGCTGGGAAGGGAGAAAACAAGGACCTGCAACTCATGACACACCAGTGGGAGCAGCAGGAGGTTTGTCACTGATTTCAGCATGAGCAAGACTGTACTCACCAACATCTAGGCTCAAAATTGAACAAGAGGGAAGAAAAAAGCAGCCTTATCACTTACAGCTTACAATTTAAGTGAATCTGCATTTTAAAAAGCCCAGAAGGCTTTAAAGTGACTTAATATTACCATGGCATTACCATTTTTAATATTCACTTTAATTTGGATGCAAGTCAAGCAGATTTGCAGTAAAATGGTTCAACAAGTATTGATGAAATACGCAGCACAAGACAGGTGTATGCATGAACAGAGTAAAAATGTTGCTATTTACTTTAAAGTGAGATTTATGCCCTCCAAAGTTTAGAAACCTCACTGCAATAAGTCACAATACTTGAGAAAATAAGGACAAAAACCAAACACAAAACATTTTTGAGGTAGTCAAATAAGTTAAATGAAGTTTCACAGAACATTAGGCTTAAGACAGACTCGCTGTGTTATATTTATATTTATTTCCACAAACACAATAGCAGCATTAAATGCAGACTGTGAAACGCTGGTGCGGCGCAGAGGCTGGTCCTCCTCCGAGGCAAAGGGCCAACCTCTGGCTGACCGTGTGCCATCAGCCAGAGAAGGGCATGGGATGTGCCCACGATGGTGTTGGTGCTGCCAGCAGCATCTCCCCAGGCCCAGCAGGTCCTGCTGACTTCCTAGAGCCGTGGTGATGCAGACCTGGCAAGACGGTCAACCGACCAGCGTCCAGCACTTTCTTCAGGATCCTGACAGCAGCTGCCTTCCTAGGAAGAGTCAGACTCCCCTGAGATCAGAGTTAACAGTTTACGTGCTGTGGGTCTGTAGGGCCCCCCACAAAATGGTTGGTTTAGTTTACTACAAGGGGTACTACATCGCTTCAGTACTCTTGTGCCATTTTTCCTTACTAGGGTTACTGGAATGGGCTTGAGTGTATCTGACCAAATTTCAACATGTGCTTCACTTGCCCTTGCTTGCCACGGTCTGAAGTTAGGAGGGTGAATCTTAAATCATGTTTAAGTGGCAGAAAAGTTCTAAAATAAATAAACAGAAAATCAGAAATATTGTCATCTGTTGTAGAGAAAATTTTAAGACAGGTTCTTTGGGTCTAGCGAGCCAATCCAAACACTGGTGGCTGTGTTAACAACTGCCTGCCTTCAGGAGGCCCACTCCAACGCTATGCCTCAGTTAATTCCAACAGTGCTGAATGCAACTGATTCAATGTGGAAAGGGCAAGGCAGGAAGGAGAGAAAGGAAGCAAAAAGTGCAGCTCATCCTCTGCTGCAATCCATCCCAGACTCAGAGTAGTAAAGAGGGGACAGGACAGGGGCTGCAGGAGCTTGCACCATGCAATATAACCAAGTACCTGGTGCTGTTCAGGCTTTTTCCCTCCCTAGGAGCACGGAGCAGGCAGGCATCTCCGTCTCCCTCCACACGTGTAGCTGACAAGCACAGCAATTGAATGCAGCAAGAAAAGTAGATGAAGTGATCCAAGCTGGACAGCTGGAGTCAGAGGCACAGAGGTCAGCCCCATGGCTGAGGAGGGAGGGGTACTTGCTTTCAAACTAGGGGCCGACCCACAAAAATCCGCTAAAAAAATCTAGTGTAAACAGCTGTTTCAGGGTGGGAAAATAAAACACTCCTTGCAGTGTCTGCAACTGCTCTGAGACAGAACTTGAAAGGGAAAATGATTTATAAATGAACAGGAGAGAGAGCTCATTGATTTTTCTTTTCCTTTCCTGTCCAGAAAAGAAACAAAACTAGTGACAAACTGGACTGAAAATGTTCTTTTCCTTTCAGCTGTCTAAGATATGATTAGTGCCATGCTTGGCGTAAATAAACATGCTACCCACAGCATATGGGGTGTGATTCAGACCTTATGCAAACCTTCTACTTGTGAAACTGAACTGATTTAACTGATACTGAGATAAACGCCAGGTGCAGAGCTTTAAAACTGGCACTGTCAAATTACAAAAAAGCAGGAAGTAAATGCAAAGATGTTAAATGCCAGTCTTAAAGAAGAAACAAAATCATAATTGTTTGGTTCATTTCAAGACGAACCACAGAGAGACCTTCCCACTTGTGCCAGATCACATATTAAAATGAATCCCAACAAACGAAGCGTTCAATTCTGAAGATACTCGAAAACCAACCTCCAGATCTTTTCAGACTTTTAAGAGAAACGCATTAAAAAATAAATGCTCCCCCCACAACTCCTCCCAAACATTTTTAAAGTGAGCTGTAATATGCCCATGTGTGCACAGATGCTTTCAGCTTTTCTCACAGCTTGTCCAACCTGCGGGTGCCAAGCAGGGTAGACCCTTTTTTAGCAGAGGTGGGGTAGGCTGCAGAGAAGCACTGGGGAGCTGTTGGCACGGCCCTCACGGCCATGCCACCCTGCACCGGGAACACGCTCTGCAGGCAAGAGCTATGCCTGCACAAGGCAGCGTCACTGCACACAGGCAGCGTGACTGCTCACGGGCATCAGCGGGCAGCCACCCTGGCAGAAATTACCAAGTCATTTCAAGCCCTCTCCTTAAACACCAACAGCACCAAAAGGTTAATGAAAATGCTGACACACTTCTAATTCAGAAGGGAGAGTGGAGTCCCCCTCCTACCCTGATTATGTACATGAATATGCATTTGTATATGATCTTATTTACATGTGAGGAAGCAGCGAGGGGAAGCAGATACTTTTATAGCATGCAGAACAAGTTCACTGGCTTTGCACCAGTGTAGCAAGACAAGTCTGGTATTTTTCCACTTTTCAGTCAAAAACCGCTTTGCCTAAATAGTTCTATGTGTGTTTCCTGTACAGCAGACTACTAAAATGTTACTTACAAGAGAAAGCAGCTATAACACTTGCATGTCTGGTCTACTTCAACAGGTTTGGAAGAAACTAAATGTAATTTATTATAGCCTATTTAGCTCTGCAACAATTGCCCTTCAAAACCCGAAGGAGAACAATGTAATTGAACGAACATGCCTTCTTCCCAGCAGAAACCTCCAACAGCCTCAGGCAAGAGCTAATACAGATGTAGTACAAGGCATTAAAAGAGTACTGGATGCTGTAGCTAGCAATTATCCTGGTATTTAACCAAATCTATCGCTCATCAGGAAAGCGTTTAGTGCAGCAGTCGGAGCGAGACAAGCTGACAGGGAGCACAGCTACTTAACTGTCCCCTCCAGCGATTACACTTTCTCAGCCTCAGAGTCATGTCAAATTAAACAACTACACATTGACTTTTCACTTCTCCAAACATTAAGGTATGATTGACAACTCCTGGATGCTCTAAGACAGTCATTATAATCAGCCAACACACTGCCAGTTTATTTATGATGTGGGTTTTTTCCCTGATTCTGAGCTATTTCCTCCCGGATTATTTTTACAGTGTTCTATAGATACACTTTGCTTTGATTCCTTGCAGGGTCACCCCATAACAAATGCCACCCCCACTACGAGACCTTCGTTATGGGTGTGAGAAAACCAACATAAAATTAAGTGACTTAACTTGGCATACGAGATACTATTTTTTTCTTAGCTGACTTTCTCAGTCAGCACTTCCCCGTTTAACTCCGATTTTGAAATGTCTGGACAGCAACAACTGAATGCTAGCACTGCACTAAATACTGTTAACATGGCATCTTTCTGGAATATTTTTCCCAATTCCTGCCCTAATTCCTGGAAGTCTCTCTCAATCTGCGTACGCATACGGCAGACACTGCGAGGGGAACGAGTCACCTGTAAGAATGGGAAATTAAATGACAAGCTCTACGGTAGTGTCCTGAGTATGTATTTGTAAAGACCTCAAGCTTCCTAAGGCTATTACAGCGTCCCTATGTCAAGGCACCGCTTACTATATATTTCTGAAGACTGCAGCTTAGTAAAGTTACTAGAAACTGAACAGGTACATAAAGCAGTCAAGGCTGTGAAGAAATACGTCCCTTTGATTTTATATGCAACATTCTGGTGCCTGAAACCACTACATTATAAGTGACAGCTTTACACTCCACCCCTCTAATTCAAGCCACAAGAGTAACATAAAAAATGTCCAAACTTTCCCCTCTCAAAATAAAAAGAGAAAGTAAGAAAAAAAATTGTAAATAATGCTTAATACTTCTACCCTTTCACACCCATATCATCCCTAAGAAACCTCACTAGATCTCTTAAAAGACTCTGGTAAAGAAGCAAGTGAGATTAATATTGTTATCATTAAGCTAATTATGAATATGAACAAGTCTAGAATGCTACTGGTAGGTCTGGAAGCCGCCTCATTTATGTGACTAGTGGATCCAAAGCTTTATCTTCATACTGCCTGCAGCAGACTGCAAGGTAAACTTTGCAGTGTGTTGGTGTTTTTTTTTTCCAGAAAAACACAGGAAGCCAACTAAATAAAACCAGCAACAATAAGCACATTTGTGGAAACTGTTCTGAGCTAGAAAAGTATGATTTCACTGCAGAATTCACACTCAAAGCAAAAACAACTACAGGAGTTGAAAACAGCTGAGGAGGACAAATGAAGTACAGTTACCTCTCTCTGTGGCAGTACCAACGCAGTCCCACTCCTTTTTCCACTTCTGAACTGTATTTAATACCTGAGCATGGGTCTCAGAAATCTAAACTTAAATATAACAGTATTTCAAACATCCCATCTCTCCCTCTGGTTGAAAAGCCAGGCAATAATAAACCCAAAAGACTTTGGTGAATAGTCCAGAATATGCCAGCTCTGTTTCAAATACAGAGGACGAAGCAGTCACAGCACTAAAAACAGTGAAGTATAACTTGCTTTCCAGGTTTTGCAGTATAGCACTGAAATAACATCATCACAGGTTAAAAAGTCTTCCCTTTAATTTCTTTTTAATCAGTTAACTGCCACCAAAGTACCTACCTTTCACTATAGCAAGTTACTGTCCTTGTCTGTAGACCAACCCACACAACATGCTTTCCACTTCATGCAGCTATTACTTTTTAAGGATATTTCTCAGATTACCAGATCCACAAGACAGCATATTTATCTCCAAAGACTCAGCCTCAATTTACTCATACACAAAATGTCTTGGTTATATTTTTCACCGACTAGATACTTATGTAATTGGACAAAGGAACCTACTATTTTATCTTCTTCTCAATGACCTTGTGTCCACAGTGCAGCTGAAGGGACTAGAACAAGAAGGGACATCTGCCATCCCAGCACAGAGTCAGATGTATCACTAACTTTTGTAGTTTCTGCATTTTAACATCTCTGGGTAAATTTCCTCAAAATCTTCTGCTCAAAGTCTCATCTCCCAAGCACAGAAAAAACACTCAAAGCAAAACTCAGCAGCGGGCCTTAGCTCTGTTTCGGTGGTTACCAGCCAGCTGCATCGTGTCTATGTGTCAGAAGCAACCTCCTCTGGCTGAGCTGCTCCCGCAGTGCTCTGCCGCGCCGGAGCTCGGCTGCCCGCAGACTGCACCCACAGGCAGCCCCCTTCTCCCAAAGGCAGCACACCAGCTGTATGTAACACACTCACCCCACAGGTCCCCTGGCTTTGCCACCGAGAAATTCAATGTGAGCATCTGCTACAGCAACCCTACAAAAAAAACCAACACCCTAAACCAAAAATCTCGCAAATTGCCAGTCTGTATTTCTAGCCAGGAATCATAAAACTATGATATTTAAAGAACTGTACTTTCAACAGTACTTTTTGAAAATAAAAGGCTACTTTGCTGAAAAGCTAAAGCTAAAATGCAGCACTTCAATGAAATACTTAAATACTTTTAAGAAATAGCATAAAAATAAGACAGGGTCCCATCAGAGAAATCTGTATTTGAACATCCACAGTGTTGGGATACAGAATGTGCGCAAAGCATGTGTGTATCCATTTATCCATGTGTATATATATCTCTATATTGATATAGGCACCCACACACAAGTACAGGTATGTGTAGATTATATATATTATATATATAAAGCTAACTTTCAGTCCTCAGAAAACAAAAGCTATCCCCATATAACAGCCAAATTCCTACATAACTCAATTTCGACATCTCATCTGGTGTGAACTGCACTCATTCCTAGTGTAAACCCCAGCGCGCTCTGCAATGATATACTGTAATGTCACATCGCAATCTGGATTTACTATAAAGGGCTGCTGACGAGTTTCAGAGCAGTAAACATTGCTGCGAGGTGTATTTCACACTGAGCTGGTTTTTATGAAGAACACTTCACCGCCCAGCCACGGCACCCAGATGATGAATGGTGAAAGATGCATGACAAGCTTCATCATTGTTTGTAAATCTTAACTGTTCCTGCTCACTAACTCTGCAGGCAATTTTCAAAGACAGCGGCCGACAGAAGGACAGCACAGCTTTCCTGAAGGTTATTCAACTTGTACTTGGCCTAAGCTATGCCTGCGAGGAGCACTGGAAATAAACTCATTGGTTACACTGAAGCATTGAATTAAAAACATTTGACGGGTAGGCACACTAACAGTTGCTAAATTAAGAAAGGCCATTAAGTAGCCTTGGTATCTGTCCCCCACCCTGCCCCGCAGGGTTACATACATCACGCACAGGCACGTGCCCTGGTATTATTTATACATGCAGTATAAATATGCATATTTATAAAACAGGCGGAATGAATGATGGGCTGTCTGTCTGCTCACACACCACGATTCCCCTGTATCTTGTGCAGCCACACACAGCTCGCCACCGTCCCACAGCTGCTTTGCCCATTGCTTGTAGGAAAGCTACTTCTCTTCTGTCAGAAGTTTACCCTTGCGACAGGGTATAACGCACAGAGAAAAGACGCACGGCTTGCAAGCACGGCAGTGGGGAGAGATGTTACCCTCCTTTGGTTTCCCTGAGATCATTCTGGTGTGGGAGCAGCGCCATGGACTGCAACAACCTCTTGCAAGGACTCACAATCCCGCTCGTCAACCTCCCTGCTAGAGGCGAAGCCACTCTACACCGATCCACACTACGGAGCCTTCGTAATTCTGACTCTCCCCTTTTCTTCAGAGACCAGTAGCAAATGCTCCTTTTACTGGAGTTTGTCAGAGTCTGCAGAGGATTGCTTTGTAAGTAGAAGAGGCTGCGGAAGAATTAGCTCAACCAGAGACTCTCATCTGAGCTGCAAATCTGGTGTGAACTGTGAGATGTTCTACGCAGACCCTCACACGCAGAAAAGATTACAGCTGAATATGGAGGGAGTTCTCTCTTCTCTTAACCAGTCAGGCTACAAGGATGCAACTGCACCTTAAAGCAAAGCAAAGAGGTGAGCAGCATCACTGTTTGTTACAATTGCAAATCACTCCTGAGCAAGCACACTGTTATCACCGCTGTCCTGACAAGGCGTCTTCATTTATCACTTTCTGGTAAAGTTTGTTCTACTATTAATGATTTCTATCAATTTCTGCTCGCAGTGGGGAGAAGTTCTGTATCCACAGGTAATAAAATCAGGGCGTCAAGGAAAGCAGCTCAACTGATGGTGTTCATCTTTTTCAGTGAAGTATCCAACATGCCTCAAGTGTGATGAAAAACCCACACAGCCTCACCAGCTGTAGTAACATCCTCTGTCCCACACAAACAGCAGCTCAATGGCAGAAGGGGTGCAGTGTCTCTGACCTGTGGCTCCAAAATGCCCCTCACTGCAAAAGAGACTCAGAAGAAACCGCCCTCCATTAGAGAACATAAAGGAAAAGAGGGAAGGTGCCTGGGGAAAGCGAACAGCGCCATTACTTATCCCAGGACAGCACCCCGGCAGGGGCTTGCAGAGAGATGCTCATGCCCCGCGTGGGACCCAACACCGCCACACGCGCTCTGCAGCATGCCGTCAAGGTGGTGTCACTCGCCCCAGCACTCTGCTCTCTGCTGTGCTCTCAGCGAGGGCCAGCAAGAGTGAAGGGAGCACGTTAAAACCAGTCCTTTTCAGACCGGGAGTGACGGGACACCGGGAACTTCTTTTCGTGGAAGAAAACTCAGAAAAGTAGGGATTTTGAGAGTAGGTTTAGATTTATCACTTTGGATCTGCATCTGTCATGGCCCATCATACTGCTGATTTCATTTTCCTCGGAATAGAATAACTTTCCTTAACTTGTTTTACCAACCCAATGCCTGCAACACTTATAAAAAATCAGGCTTGAATTTTAAAAACCCTGCACTCTTTGATCCATACAAAATATTACAGCATCTGTAAATGCACCCTGCCAAAAAAAAAACATTTTCCCACTGCTTAGCAACTGTCTGGGCTGCCCCCCTTCTGCGTGGATGTGGTTTCGCTGGTGTGGGTGGATGGGGTCCCTGAGGGTTCAGGCTGTCCCACTCCCTCTTGCTAGGGTGACAACAAATCAGAAAAGTACTCGCACAGTTTTTATGAGAGCTTAGCATTCCTCCTAGAGGATGCTAAGTCCTCAGTCCAGAAACATCTGCACTTCTACAAAAACAGATTTTGGGGAAAAACAACCAAAAAGCAGCTCATGCAGCTGGTCCTGTGGCAGGACCTGTGGCAGAACCAGCAGCTTCCCCCAGAGCAAACAGTGAGGGGTCATCAGCTGCCCTGGCACGGATCAGCAAAACTCAGGAATCAAACCTGTAATTCTGGAATTGCCCAATGACAAGTTGCTCTGCTGCACATATTACTTCTGTGTGCTTTTGAGTGAGTGTCACATAAAGGTTGCATTTAGACAAAAGAAACTACTAAAATGAGCCTTCTAATCAGGAATAAATGGAAGCAGAATGATTTCTTTTCAGGAATTTTCTTCAGAGCTTATAAAGTTATTTTATTATTGGTCAAATCTTCACTGATCCAACCTCATGTAGGACCAGTAATTCACAAAAAGACTTCAATACACAGAAAAATGAGTTACCAGAGCTTATGCTGGATATGTCTTACATTCTCAAGTGTATTTTGATAGCTGCATTCATTAATGAAATGACGAAGTATGAGTAAGAATGTCACAACTAGGGGTTAGTGATTTGCTTGGTTTAAAAGATAAAAATCCCCAAGCCCAACAGCTATCTGGTCAGCTAAGCCCAAAATTCAACTTTTCGTTGAAAATGAAAACGACACGTTAAAAGGACATCTACTTCAAGAGGGCTGAGAAATATTGCAATGCACATGCACAACTAGCGATGTAAACCAAGGCTTGCAGAAGCACAGTACAGAATCTGCTTCAAATGCTTGTAACGAATGCCTGAGGGAAGCTGCACACAGCATGGCCACCGGGGACCCTAAGTAGTGGCAATGAGACTGCACAAAAATAGATCAACAGTTGTGCAAAGATCAAGTCAGCCACTTGAACTGACTGTTCAAAATTTGCAGATTTAGAAGATTACACCTTCCTTTCTTCTTTTGACTTATTTCAAAATTTACTTCTAAAAGATGGATAGTTAGTGGAAAATGCCATTGTGAGTTTTCAGCAAACGCTTTCTCTTTCATCACTGAAGTTGGCATATTCTTGAACAGAGGTCACTTTCTAAGCAAAAAATGCAGAGACAGACACACACACACACACAACATACCAGCTAAATATTGTTGAACTGTATCAGTTCTAGGAGCAAAATGTTATCCTCCCCATACTCTGCTGCTGAAACCCCTCCAAATTCAAGATTCAGCTGATGCTCTATTGAAGAGGTGTGTACAAAAGGAGAAGTGGTACCCCTCGTCCCTGACAACACCTGGACCCCCTGGGACTACTCAAACAGCTACTCTTCAGCTTACGCAGACTGTTTCTAGCCCACTGACGGAGGAGAATTTGGGCTATTTTCTACTACTGTGCCACATTTTCTAAGTGCTTTCTTAGCATAGCTCTGTCAGTGCATCTTCTCAGCTGGCTGCAAATGAAGGCTTTCTTCTGATCTTTGGGGTAATTTCTTAGTCATATCTCACCAGCCTACTTTGTTGCAGTGCAGTTTGTGTAACTACAATGCTTGCACAAAACGGTTCAAGTTCAAGGACGTGGTCTCAAAAGACATTTCGCACAGCAGCACTCCCTGACCACTCCGATCCTACAGCCAGGTGCCACCTGTGGCTCTGAAGCATGTCTCTTATCTTGCACAGCATTTCAAGGGCACAGGTTCACACAAAAATACTATAGGAAGGAAACCTCGAAAAAGGGACATAACTTTGGTGTGTGGTAACCCAGTCTGAAAGAAACATCCGACCTCTTGTGTGCGTTTCTGGCGCACAGCATTCCTTGCATTCCACCAATGCTTTCACTGAAATGAAACTTTTTGTCTTAAGCAAGGAGACAGTTTCCAACATGTCCTTGATTGTGAAACTACTGGAAGAGACTTTGCAGAGCTGCCTCCATAGTTTGGGTGGGTTTCTCCAATGGCTCAACACTCTTTTCCATACAGTATCCAAGCAGATAGATGGAAGAAGGAGACTTTACATGTAGACCCTGGAAAAGTCTGTGCTGCATTGGTTTCCACATCTGTAAAACTGGGGATACCTGTTATTTAGCTTCCAGACAGGACTGACTCTTTGGAAAATGTTTTGAAAGTGCTGGAAGCTGTAATGCTGACAAAAAAATCCCAATACCAAAAACGTTCTCCTTTGGAAAAATGCTGTTTGCTAATTTAAATAAAAATGTTGACACTTTCTGTGTCAAAATGAACTCTTTATACCAGTTGCTCTCACTAGTGTTTGGGAGGAGTTTCAAGTTCCTGCTTAACGTTCAAGCTGCAATTACAGCACTGCTCCAGTGCTTCATTACTCCTGTTTCCAGCTATCCTGACACTCAGACATGAAAATAAGAATTCAAATCCATTCAGTAGCTACAGTGACATTTTAAATGCAAGTCATCTCCTTCACCATGGGCACAGACACATCCAGTAATTAGCTCAACACTTCACATAATAGCGACAAAGAGTTTTTATTCCATACTAACTTTAAGATAACTCATTTAAAAGCAAAGGTGTCTGCAAACAGAGGGATGTTCTTCCTTTGCATACCTCTACTCAAAAAACTAAACTTTCCTGAGTTCTGTCCCAAACCTGGAAATTACTCCAATACAGATAAGCAAATGCTCAACTTTTACTCATGGAAACAGGACCCAGAGCAAAGCGCCCAGTCCTGATCCAAGCATGTGCTTTCTTGCTGTCTCAAATCAAAGTCTTGTGCAGGTATTTCACAAATCTAAGCACAGGATGGGCCTGATTAACAATCAGTGGAAGGTACTACGCAATTCTGGGCACTGATCCAGTACTGAAAAAGCCCTCTTTCAAAAAAACAAACAAACACCTGTCCCACAGACATCAATGGGAAACTGGCAGTTGGCTCTTGGGGATGAAATACCCTGTTGTGATACATTCGCATTCCTCCACTTCTTCAACAAGAATCTCTCAGCTTGGTTTCTTCCAAAAGAAAGACATGTTTTAAAGTATGTTTTGAAAGCATAGGGATTGATAACAGCCTCTCATACATCTTTTCCTCTCATTATTCTTGTTCTAAAAACCTAGCAACAAAGTCGAAAAAAGGAGAGGAAAAATCTTTTGGAAGTACAGAGTACAAAATCCCTCTCCCATCTAGAAATGATTCTATAAAACTTACAACCTGGTGATCTAAGACAGCGCTCTGAAAACATCTTTTTGCCATTTGTTGCTGGTTCCTTTCCTCTTTCTATCCATTTTTTCCAGTTTCAGCTGGAAAGGCAGCAGCTGTGCCTAGTTGGAAACAAAACCATTTTACTTAGAACCACTCCAAACTGCAAGGAGGTTGACTGATTGTGTTTTGCCATTCAGAAAATGTCAGCCCATTACTATACGCAACACACTGCAACATGGTATGACCTCATGTACAAGTGTCAGAAGCTGCCTGAGAACTCCACGTCATTCCTAACAACAAAGAAAGTGTGAATCACTGGTCTGCTTGCTCATCTCTCCTCCCTTTCAACGTAACTGGTCTGAGCCGGCAGTTAACTTAGCAGAACAGAATTAATCAAATAGTCTGACTGAAATACTAACTGAGGTAATATATGAACTGGCAAAACCGCTATAAAGCTGAAGTTGCAACTGAAGTGTGGGTAACAGACCGCATGTGTTGTAAGACCATCTCTGATTTGAGGCTGGGAATTTAATAACCATTTTTGTTAGAGAAACCAGTTTCTGATGTTTTGAAAATCTGGCTCTAAAATGCGTATTTTTATTTTGACCTTTTGCTCTTCTATATGCACTGTCACCTTCCTGTATAATTTCTGGATTAGCCATACCCAAGTCTTCACATAGACCTTAAAAACCAGTTCTGGGCTGGCTGCAGGAGTTATCGGGTGAAGTTTCACAGTCTGCATTATATAGCAAGTACGGTTAGATGACCCTAACAATCCCATCTGGACCTAAAATCTATGAGCATGTATTCTTAGAAAACAGGGCTCTAAACATGGTTACCATTTCAACTGCAGAAATGGAAGAATAAGTAAAATACGACTTCTCCATCTAAAACATGCACTAGAGTTGTCCTTAACCAGTAGCAATCACTAACCCTGCAGAAACGTGCCACCAGCACTTAAAGTTGAGCCCAATGCAGTCTCCTCTTGAACGTAAGCATGTCTCTCTCATATGTGACAACACTTGCAGCAGGGGCAGTCAGTACTTTGGACAAACAGATCACTGTTTTTAACACTGCTCACAGCCTGTTGGCTGACTCAGCACTCAAACATGACAATAAAGAGGCAAAACCCCTCAAACCCTCTGAGAACTGTGAAAAGTACTAGAAGAAAAACGTCAAGGGAGTGTAAATCATCAACTAACAGCTTGAGAATATTATTTTGTCTGTAGATGGAAAAAGCAAAAGCAGTCACCTCCTCCAAAAACAGGCATCACAGAAAAAAGAAGATGCCTCTAAGAAGCCCACAAAACCGGTACAGTCCTGCTCACATGTTCAAGTTTCTCACAAAAATACTGGTGCCGCTTTCACACACTAGCTCCCTGCTATGGAAAAACACTTCTTCAGAGTCTGGAAAACGTTGTTTGATTTCAGTAAATTACATCTCACTGCTTGTCGGTTTCTGATTGATGGTGTAACTTAGGGAACAATATCTGTGTGTGGAATACTGTCTGGAGAAGCAGTCAGGGATTATTGAAAATACAGTATTTATGCAGTTTAAAAATCAGCGGCACATTACGCACGACTTTTTTTCTAGAGTGATGAAAAATTACTAAAGTGCATTTGGGAACAAAGGGTGTAAGGTCTTTTGTCTATTTATAAGAACACTCAACTGGTAAGACTTCTTAGTGAGTTAGTAGTGATGGATGCAAGAAAAAGTGTCAACTGCAGTTGAGCATAAAGCCAACTGCTCCTCTGGCCAACGGGCGGAAAGGAAGACGTCACTGTTCAATGGTGGTCAGAAAAGAGGGAAGAAAATAAAACTGAAGAAAAGAGAAGGAAAACAAACCAAGGATCACTGATTTCTCTAAGCCATTTAAAACTACTGGAGAAGAAGTCTAAAGTTTCATTGCACCATGTGTTGTTTCTTCATCTATATGATACGCCATTGTTAGTTGGAACACTTTCAGAAAACAGCCACTACAGAAGAGCAGCCACCTCCTCAGCATAAATCATTCTGGAGTTACTGAATTCAAGGGCTTAGGGCTGATTTACACCAGCCACAGGTATGACTTGATACACACCTCACCTTCCAAAACGTCATTTGAGTCCTTAAGGTCCTGTCATGACAAAACTGTTATTTTCCACCATAAAAAAATGCAACGGACACCAGGACATCAGCCACAGAAAGGCCATGACCGAAAATAAGTATGGAGCCTACGCAACATACATCCTTCCATGAGATACAAACCCAACCAAAAACCCCCAACAAACCACACACAAAAATTTGGCAGGTGTAAAGTAAACAAAAGGAAATACTTCCCACAGACCATAGAATAGAATAGAATAGAATAGAATAGAATAGAATAGAATAGAATAGAATAGAATAGAATAGAATCATTAAGGTTGGAAGAGACCTCAAGGATCATTCAGTCCAACCGTTCCCCCCCCGCCCCGTTACAAGATTAACCTGCCAAATCCACTGCTACAGAGAGATGAAAAATGTGAAAAGCTTACAGAAGGGTTGGCTCAATTCATGAAGTGCAGGTCTGCTGCTGGTAACAGAAAACAATGGTTCAGAGACAATCAACAGCTCAGGGTGCCTTTGAATGCTATGAGTGTGAGGATTTTGGACCTATCTAGTAGCATCACCCAACTCTTTCTCTGTTCCTCTTCTTCTTTCTCTATCATCCATTACTGTCCCATTCCAGGGACAGGGAAGCAGCTAGGCAGAGTTTGGTCTGCTCCAGCAGGGCCATGTTCACACCTGTGCGTGCACACTACCTGCTGCCAGAACAAGGAACAGGGAAGCAAGAAAAACACTGTCAAAACCACAGTGTAAATTCATCAACGCCTTCCTGGAAATTATTCCAGATTACAGTAATCCTTAGGACCGCCAAGAAACACTGGATGTGAAAAGACAAATTTATCTGCAATAGTTTTAAACGAAGTAATACAGTGTGACATGTGAAAGAAAGTGAGGAAGCAAATCTGCAAAGGGTTTCACAACACGGATAGGGTACAGGAATAGTTCCCACACATGGTTCAGAAAGAAGAGAGCAAAGGCTTAGGGGGAGGCCTGTGGAAAAAAACACAGACAGCATGTCTGAGAAGAAAAGAGAAGAAAGATTAATTCTTTTGTTGAGGTAGAGATAATCCTTTGTTCTTGTGACAGAGTTGGGTGGTGAGCACCTCAAGTGACTCTTCATACAACTCAGAGACATACACAGGAGCAGTAAGGTACCAACTAACTGCACTCCTGAACCATGAGACTTCTCAAGTATATGTTTGTATTACTGTACAGTAACAACCCTACATTGCCACCGCACAACAAGCCTGCCAAAAACTAGCCACCATCTTGTAAACACCTACTTTCTGATTTCTAGCTTCCTTTCCATTGGCAACCCACATCTTTTGGGTGCCTGCCCCCATCAATGCAATCCCAGATGCCCTGGGGGAAGCACTTACCTCTTGCTTTTGACTCTGAGTAGGAAGGGATGTCCTCAGAGGTTATGATTTGGGGGAGGCATGTAGAAGCACCAACCCCCTGTCCCAGGTAGGAAGCAGGTGGGTAGTAGGAGCACATGCGGTACTGGGAGCTGACAGCGTGGTGGCTCTCCATTCCCTTCACCTGTTGGAGAGAGAAGTAAACAACAGCCTGTGAAAGCTGAGCCCCACCATCACACAGGCAACCTGCTGCCACACACACACACCACCACCACCACCCCCTTCCACTTTGAAGGTCATGGGGGAGTGGATTGGAAGTGAAGGCCTGACACACTGGCCTTGGGTTTTTGCTTCTGTTGGCTCATGGCATGCCCACACCGCTCAGCTACAGGTGAGCTGGCACGGTACAGGACCATCGTACCCTTCACTGCAAGGAGCTTCCTGGCAAGTCGCCTGCTTACAGCACAGACACCACCACGGGAAGCCTTCCAGACTCCTTTAACTGCATGCACCCGGCCAGTGCCAGAGATAAAGTACCCATCCGGGCCCTACACCTCCCCAGAGACTAACCCACCTCAGAGTGGTGATAACTGCTCTGTCAGAGATCTATGGGGTGGCTAAGAAGGATAGTCCCACTGGTTCACTCAGGACACACTCCACGGTGTCTGAACAGTGACACACGCACACAAATGCATCACTTTACTTACAACTCAGTGAGAGGGAAACATATTTTCATGATTTACCCAGAGAAACCAAGTAGTGGACAGACTATATGAGAAGCCTGCAGTGGAGCCACAGCTGGACACCAGCCAGCAGGTCTGCTGTGTCAGCATGGTGTCCACCAGAAAACCCTTCTCCGTCCAGCAGTCTGCAGTAAAGTTGGCAGCACTCAGAAATCAAAGTTTATCCTACTACAATGCCCTGACATAATCCAAACTGATCTCCTCAGAGAGGTGGTAAGGCTTTTTAAATTTTATTTTTTTTAATGAGAACTACCATCTACTATTATTTGTTCCAAAGCCCTACAATGTAATATGGCTGCAGTGCTCCAAAAACAATGCAGCCAAACCCTTCACAAGATTACAATTTTCAACAAGAAAGGTTAACATGACTTGGTCACCACAGGTCTGCTGGACAATGAATGATTCTAAGATGGAAAGCTTCCAGGCAGAGAGAAGGTATGACAGTTTTGTACCAGGTATAAATGCAGCAGTGCCAGCAGTAACACACGTCCAGCTATGCCATTAGACAACATTCTTGGAAGTAGAAGTGCTTGACAGCCTTTTCAGCTGCGCCTAACCTCGGTTAGAGGAGCTCTGCCCGCTCCGCTGCCGTTCCCTCGGGTCCCAGCCAGCCGCACGTCCAGCCCTGCTCCTCAGCCCTTCCCAGGCTGCTAAGCTCAGCCCTGGGAAGCAGCTGAGGCAGAGGGTGAACCTGCTGTCCCAGGTTGAACCATCCCACATCAGCAGATCCCCAGGCTCTGGTTCTGGCAGAAGGAGCCACTGGGACCTCCCAGTGAAGCAGTAAGAATGCAGTCACTCCTTGCTGTCCAGAGGTTCCCTTAATAATTCAATATTAATTTTAGTATGTCTAGCTGGAAATAACATGGCCCGAGTTGCATAAAATCCAGCTGGTGCTCTCTGAGACAGACTGCAACATCCCACTTCCCATGTGGAGCCAGGTTTGCAGCGAGATTAAGTGCCAAGAGAGGGCGGTGGCTCTTCACGGGAAGCAAACTGCACCTCTGCCCATCTTCTGACAGCAGCACAGTCACTCATATTTGCACACGTACTGAGGGACCAGCAGGACATGCTTTTAGTCTGTGAAAGCAGGAGTTTTCCTATTACAAATTAAAGCAATACTTAAAAGGTGATTTTTCTACCATCAGCACCCTACACATGCAGAAAAAGTTCAATGTGCACCAAAGTTTCATTCACGATAAACAGTAGATTGCTCTTAAAAAAATGTAAGGTGTCATCCCAAGAAAGCTTGAACTCAGAAAAGCCGCCGATATCCCCCTGCTGTTCTGAAAAAAATGCAGTCTCCTCTTGAGAACAGACATCTGTGCTTTGCACAGACTCCCCCTCAACAAAACCCAGGCTGCCTCTGACCTGGAATTACGGATTGGCAACACAAGCTGCCCAAAAGCTCAGCCCAAAGGCCATTTTGAATTTGCACATCCGCAAAGCTCAACAGCTCTGGAAGTACCAGGGGAAAAAAGTTAGCAAACTCCTCTCTGCCTGCACACACCATCTTCCTTCCCTTGGTGGGGCAGGGCTGATGTCCCCGTGTCTCCACCTCTCCCCTGTGAAAGGGCAGGCGTGCATGCGTACCACTGAGGAAGGCCGCCGGCAGGAGACAGCATTATTTCAGCTGTAACAAAATGGAGGAATCTCTCCCTCGCACTGAAACGATCCCATGCATGTATCCTCTCCTTGCAGAGTGGGTGCAGTGACCTGTTTCCTTTCAAACCTTTTTTTAGGGGTTTTCTCCATTTCTTAAAAAAAAACAACTCACCTGAAATCTCTGGATGCAATGAATTATTACTACTATTATTATTAGTGTGTGGTAGCTGGCTAGCAAGAGACATGTTTTATAATCTTATTACCCACACCAAGCCTATGAACCACAGTTCGACCGAGAGCCAGAGGCTTGGCTCTGCAAAGAATATGCTGTGTATTAACCACTGAAGAAAATCTAAAAGCTTTTGGTTTTGTTTTATTAAACTGTTTGGAATACACACTGCAGTAAATCTGAACCATAAGGTTTCCTTTTTATAGTGCTTAGCAATCCTATTTTACAGTAACAATAAAAAAACAACCAGTCGTAAAAATTCTTGACCTTAGCGCTGCATTAAAAAGGGGGCTTAGGAGCTCATTACCCCATGAGAAGGGGCATTTGCTCTGCATTAACTCCTGCAGCTCTGGAGAGCCCTTGCACATTTTGGGGTGCCAGAAAGGGAGATAAAAACAGCCCTGGGGAGGCCCTGCAATATTCGTATTACTTCTAACCTGGGGCAGTTCAGCCTTCTAAACATTGCAGCCAGGTGCCAGGTTTGGGATCTTTCCCTGGGTCCTGTCCTGGGGGGATGCTGGGGTCACGCAGGGATCACGAGGAGATGCCTGGCCCTCTGGTACCTTCTCCTGCCTCCCTTGCCCTTTCCAGCCCTGCAGCGAGGCCACAGACAAGCAAGGGCTGGGCTGGTCCCACAAACCACTCTGGTTTGTACCACCACAGGCTACGTGCCATAAGAACAAGGTGTGTTTTAGGTGAGGAAGTACTGTGGAAGGGAAGCATGTGCACTGGCTCTTTGCAGAGAACACGCTGAGTTCCCGAGTTGGACACCCAAGCTGCTCTCTTACAGCGCATCCCCTCCCAGCCATGCGCCGCTCGTGCCCTGCCCCACTGCAGGACTGATTCACCGAGTACTTCACTGACTTTAGTGGCAGGCACAGATCACTGGAGAAGCACGTTCGCCCTATTCAACACTTACAGGTGCCCCTAAATTGTACAACACAGCACACACTCAGTAACTTTTTAAAGGATGTAATGCAAGCAACAGTGGGATGCTTGTAACTCATGAACAAATAAATATGGCCTGATTAAAAGATCATATATGCAGTGGAAATTCTTTCTCTGTTCCCTTGGAAAGCCAATACAGGGAAATCAAGAGTTTGCCCGCAAACAGGCAAGCTGGAAGCAGGATTTGTCCATCACAGAGCACAACAGTCAGTGCAGCCCTACAGCAGTGCCCAACAGAGAAAATGCTCTTCTATCAGTTCAGACCATTCCTGCGAAAACGCTTTCTCAGACAGCTGGTGGAAGAGCAATGCAAAGGCCAGTGCCTCCTTCCAAGCTCCTGGCAGCATCCGCATAACCTCCACACATCTTGTTCATGGAGGAAGAACCAAGGAGAGCAGGTGGCCAGACCAGAGACAGAAAAGGGGCAAGGTAAGCACAACTGGTCGCTCACTTCTCTTTCTAGCCTCAGAGACTTGAAAATGGTCCTGCCCTTCCCAGATGATTTATTCAGACAAAACATCACCTGGGTAATTCCTTTATTTGCAGAGGCTGCCAGCCGCAGCCTCCTTGCCAGCAAGGCACTGTTACTCTTACTGGCACCTTCACATTTTGCAGCTGATCCTGACTATGAGGCTTATTCCCAAGACGGACAAGTAGGAGGAGGTCATGGGTGCTAATCCTGCATGACCAGGGCTGCAAAGAATTCAGAGCAACAGAAGAGATCAAAGTCCTATCCTTTGGCTCTGCCACTGGTGTGCCTTGAGATACCGGGAAAATCACTCCACCCAACCTTTCCATCCCTGTGTCTCACTCCTGACTCACCAATACCTGCCTTAAAGCAAAACCAGTAGTCATAGAAACACATGAGAAACTCTGTTGAAAGTTTTAACATGGCCTCCTACTTCTGCCTTGATCTTTAACAAAGCCAGCTTTAGGGGGCGTAAAATTGCATTTTGCATTTACATGTCATTGTTTGAAAACAACAGAATTTGCAGGTTGGTTTTTGGCATGAGGCAAGAAGGTATCTGCTGGGCACTGGAGTGGAAATCCAGACACCAGGAGTCTCCACTCCATCACATGCGGGCTGCGTGACTATGGACAAGTTAATTAACACTTCCCTGCCTCAGTTTCCCCAGCTGTAAACCAGGTTTGCCACTACTCTCCCACTCTGCGATGCTACTGCCCACGAGCTGACCCCTCACAACTACTGCTGCACTCAGGCTGCCCAGGGTGGTTTTGTTTTGTTCCTAAAACCAGCTAAGCATATTTTCGAGCACGAGATAAAAACGAGTCTACAATAACCTGCCTTGACTTACTTTGATTCTGCACAGAAAATACAAGAGACATCTATATCTGTCCCTCCTTGATAGACAAACTTAATTAACCTTTGCTATTCTGTTCCAACCTATTCTTTTAGACAAAGGCAGTGACCCATAAACAATATGTTACCATCAGAATCTCAACTGCGGTGACACCTAGAGATATAGCCCTATCAGCAGTATCGGAAAATAAACCGCTTAGATTAGCTCCTCCAAGAAATATGGATTGCATTCATGTCACACATGAGCTGTCAGAAACATTAGGATACTTTTAGCATAAATCTGTAGTGTGAAGGGTATATTATGAATACAGTATATAATACACCGCTTACACAGAAAATTGGGAGTGTTGCGTGACTTCCACGATGCGTATATATTTACACACACACTTTACACATTTTACACCTATTTCTAGAGAGTTAGACCACGCATTTCTGTAATGCAGCCAGGCTTATTGGAGGAAAAACTGTGCCAGAAACTAGAAACAGGTTGCAGCTGCTGAGAAGAAGAATCTTTTTTACTACCAAGCAGCTATTCTTAAGAATTCAAACTGCCAGTTGCTCTATCATGGCCACACTTTTCCGAATTTAGTAAAAGACAGTTTTATATATTTGCTACTCTTTAAGAAATCCTTAAAAAAATTTCCTACCTCAGCAATGCTCATTCTTTCATTTCCAAATGGTGAATATAATTCCCATATTAGAAAACGAGTTAAAATTTCTGACTCTCATCAACACTTATTTCAGGGTTTTGCTCTAAACTGGTTTAAGGAACGAACAAAAAAGTTGAGGTCTTGGAAATGAGAATACTGGTTTGCCAACTTGCACTTAAGGAGAAAAAGAAAGGAAAAAAAAAGGAGTGTGTGTGGGGAAACACTTCACATCATGGAACAGAAATTATATGAAATTCTGAAATTTGTCAGATCCCTGGAGTTACCAGAGTAACGAAGAAAATGCAGCCACTGGTCCCCAGGTGCGGGGGCACATTCTGCATCTTCCAGATTTTTAATGGCCCAGCTGCAGGAACCAGAAGAGTTAAAACTCTTTTAGGGGAGGACACCGACTCACAAGGAGTCCCGACTATTCTTATGCCCAAGGTCACACACACATAGTTTCACTGCCAGCTTGGAGAATGAAACCTGATTAGATTTGGATGTGTCCATCCACGTTTTACTTCTGTTGTGGTAGGAAAGACTGCAGTCACCCCATCATTTTCCAGCGCTGTCCCTTAGCGGGTCGCAGTGAGACCAGTTTCAGAAGGAACAACTTCCGCTGTACATACCAACATGCGCTGACTTGTGCACTGATGTTGGTGAACTCATTTAACTGTTAACTGGATTGAATGCACATAAATTCCTGTTGTAATGACCAGTTATGAGAGCTTCAATGGACAGTGCCGACGCTCACACAGAACTGGAGTGAAGGAGATGCACAGTAACCACGGTATCGGTTACCTTTCCTCCCCGACCTAAGCTTGTCTTTCCTTCAGGTGCAACACCAGGCGTACCTGGTTATCTGCCTTAGAGCTGGCAAAAGCAGCAGAACATACATGACTGAAGGGGTCTCAACCAAAACTATCATCTCCATTATGCTTACCAAATCATGATGGATACAGCTTCTGGGATAACTGTATATAAATGAACAAAACCTACACAGAAATATCTAAAAAAAAATTGCACCTCTACGAATCCACTCAAGTACGCAAGCCTCTGCAGAGAACAAAGACTAATGAAATCTGACATTAATCTACATTAAAGATTCAGTGATTCAGTTTATTTGCCAAGGCTCAATGATGCATTAATCCTCATCCCATCCCACACACACTCACACGTTTCCTCCCCAGCTTTTCTCCCTTGCTCCCTAAATTCTGAAACAGCAGACAGCTGGGCTGCTCAAGGCCTTGTCTGCATCCAGAAGTTATCTTACTTTAAGTATGTAATTCTCCTTGTGTGGCTACAGTTATTCCAGGACAAGCGAGACTACCAACAGAGCCTGGAAAAGGCAGGGGTCTTGTCTACGCTGCTTCAACTAGGCTGTCTTCCAGTGAGCGCATGAGTGGCTTACACCAAGAAGGAAACCCTCCCATGGGGCCACAGCTTAGCAAGCTGCCCTGATTTGGTTACAGTAGGAGTTGCACAGATAGTATTTTGGTAAAGAAACAAAAATAAAAAACCTTGATCAAAACAGTTAGAGCACTACCAGTCACATGAGCAGACTCACTCATACCGGAAGATTGGCTGAGAAAGCCTGTGCATGTAAAAAATAAACCCAGTCAGTACAGACAGTCCATCAACAATCCTTGTGTAGATACAACTGCATGTTTCCTCCAGAGACAATCAACCTGCACAGGTTTGCCAGCAAAACCCCCTGAAAGTCTAAGCAAGGTCTGATTCCTCTTTGTGGATCATGCTTTGAGACTCTGCTGTAACTCCTTACTCTGCTTGACAGAGAAACTCATTCATTCTTCTCCATTTAACGCTGCATTTCTGTGATCTTCTGCTGGTAACCTTCCATGCAAAGAAATGTTTAACCACATGCAGCAGCTGAGAGCTCGTTCCCCTTACGACAAAACATCTTCAGTGCCACACAGTGTTTTACAACTTCAGCATCACTGCACCCACTGCCATCAAACATTATCTAGCCTAGCTCTCACTAAACTTTTTATGATTATTTGTGCAATGTTATGCTGTCATAACAGTATGCAAACCCCATGATTCGTAACTCTTCTAGCAATAACAATCCTTCTCAGAGACCAGACTCTGAGAAACAGCTTTAAGTTACGTGACACTGACCTTGAACTACACTCTGCCCTACTAAACAGGTGAGCTGAGTCCTGGTTTTAGGCCATGGAGAAGCTGGGGAGATGTCACTTCTGCAGGCAGAAAGCACTACCTTTAGCCTCTCTGCACAGACATCTCACCAAGACAGTACTGAGAGACTCCAAAAGGTTTGGCCAGGAGAAACTAAAATCTTAGGTCACAGAAATCACTATATTCACATGGAGGTGAATGGAACCATGTGATACATCCCACCCAGTGCTTGGAGCCTGATGGCGGAAAGAAAACGGTCCTTTTTGACAACCACCACCTATTTTTTTCCTTAATTAATTTGGTATTCCACTAATTTGAGTGGCACTTAAGCAGAAGTTAGTCACAGATTCTGCAAGGCCTCAAGAGAAAAACGCATGGAAAACACACTACTGCTTTTATTTCTTCAAGGAGTGTCAAAGGTCCCACAAGAAACAGGTAACCTCACAGTGAAACAATGGACCCTCTAGGCCAAGACTTCTTACACACGCAGTCTAAATTCAAGTGACAGTACAAGACAACAGAACTGAGAGGACACCATCTTCATTCCTAGGTTTAACATATTTTAACATATCCTTGTATCTCTTCCTCAAGCACTACGCACTCGGATAGTCAATACCTGTAATTTACTTTCCTTTTTCCCAAGCAAAATCACAGAAGTCTCTATTAGCTGGAAGAGTGGTGAAGCGTGGGACTAGCAGCCTGCAAGAACATTATTTTCCCAAGATGAATGTTGCTGACTCTTGTTTGTGTTGTGACAGTGGCTCCAAGCATTAGCTCTGCAGTTGGCTCTTACACGCTAGGTACTGCAAAAGCTTCAGAAGAAATAACTTCCTATCTGAAACACTCTGTTATGACATGTCAGGTTAACCCAATCAACTAAAATAAGAAAGGTAAAAAAGCACTGGCACCTCACCTCACTATCACACACAAAATGCTATCCCCAGCTTGCCTTGACTAATTCTCCTCCTGGTCTGGTGATCAAATTCAGCAGCTAGAGAGGATGCTATCAACTAACCTAACCACAATGGTGTACCTGCATGTATTTGACAGGCATTGCAATGAAGCCTATCATGAGACTGAGAGAAGAAGCTCTCGTGGTGTGGGTTCACACAGCAGAACGGAGAGAGACAGCTCTTTTCCCCATACAGCTGTATTCGTGGCAAAAGAAAGGGCATGGAGTAGCCTTAAATGCATACTGCTGTAAAGCCACAATCTTAAAATTCATGGATGTGGAAGCTGTTGCCCCAGGAGGCCTCTGAATTTTCAGAAGGACCTTTCCATGAAAAAAAGTGTCCAATGACAGGAAAGCCTCACTGAAAGTGATGTGGACTGCTACAGTAATTGTAATGACCGTGGCCTTAGTTCCAGCTCCTCGGAATCAGAAGTTAACACGTCCATTTAGAGTTGGTCCCTGTGCCAGAATTGCTAGAGGAATTCTCTGTCAGCAAAGGGGATGACCCGTCTGTTCACTTCAGAACGGAGGTTTTGGTGGACATTTAATCTTTCACTGTTGAGTGGTTTCACAGCAGACCCTTTGCAGCAGGCAGCCTGCCTTCTTCTGATGTCCTACAGAAGAAGTCTGCCCTCTCCTGCCCTTGGACAAGAGACATGGACATACACAGACCCAAAAGGTATAGCGTCCTGAGTTCACTCTCAGACAGAAAATCACCACTGTAGCCCCAGACCAAAGAGCCTGAGGGTCACTGAAATGGCTCCATTTACTTTGCGAAAAATCCCCTTGGCAGATTTCCCCTTTTTCCAGTCTCTAACTGGTACTGAGTTGGAGGCTACAATCATCAAGTCCTAGAGAGGGCTCAGGTGGCTTTACACCCTAATTAACACAGAGCTCTGGTGTGAACCTCTCAAGCACAGCCTGCAGCCTGAGCTACCCACGTTGAAATAGCAAGCCCTGGAGCTGACTCTGCCAGAACACACCATTAGCAACACGCCATGTCGCATTCAGCTGACTGCCACCAACACACTGCACAACAGCATGGTCACTTGGGTCACTTCAGCGCCTTGAATGTGAAACATGGAAGAGAAAAGAACAAGTTTCTGAAGAGCAAAGCCTCTCAGAAATGACACCTGAAGGTTCCAGGATGCTGTGCTGGGTAATTCATTTGGACTCTTTTCCAGAAACCTGCCCATAATCTACTATGATGTAACTCAGAAGATAAAATCAAGCGAGTGCCCTTTATCTGTGCTTGCTGCAACCTACCTATACCTGTATCATTGCTTTCATTTTGCTGCATCCTAACAACCACTTTGGCGAGCTTTCCTAACATGGGTCCTGATCCCACCCTGGAACCTGGTTTTGCACCGCCATGAAACCAGCAAACCCGAGGTTAGAACCAGGCCCAAGACACAGCTTGTTGTTCACCTCACTCTTCCATGTAACACCTCTGTAACATCATACCTGCCACGGTTTTCCTGACTGGCTGGGCATGTATGTTGCTGGAATGCTTCGAAGGCTGTTTTTCATGGCCGACCCTACAATTGTACCCCCCGTCTCACTTGAAGAAGGCTCACTGGCCACTGCCATTTGGTACTGGGAGTAGTTGTACAGGTTGTTATAGTAAGGATACAGGGACGGCTGGTAAAAACTGCTGTAGTAGGCGGAGTCCACAACCAAATCAGATGTGCTCTCCAAGTGCCCTCTGCTGGGGATGGAAGGGATGTCCTGAATGAGCATCCGTCCCTCTGGAAAAGAAAAAAACAAGCCATTATGAAACAGGAGGGTCCCTGAAGACCATAACCTTTCACCTTCCGATGAGCTACTACTTCTCCTGAAGGCTGGACAGACAGTAGTAAGTAGAAAGAAGTGGAAGCTGAAAGGGAAAGGCAGCTGGATGCTTGGTGGAAACTCAAGTGGATTGATGTTCACTCAAAACCTGAGACCACCACCCACATATACCACAGACTGCAAAAACAGGAGACAAAGTCAACTGCAGGTTAAGACAACACCGTGAGTCCTCAAGTGGCATCAGCTGATCTGAAGATGACTTACACCAGCTAAGGATGAAGCCCTCTATTAGTTTGAAATTGTAACAACGTGCCAAGTCTCTTTCCATTCCCTGGAAGCCGAACAGCTCTACCTGCAGGACGATGTCTCTCCAGCCACTGTCCTGCAGGTTGAGAGGACACTTTCTGAACGTGCCTTTAGAAAGGGCAAACAGCTGCAAGGCCAAGAGAAGCTGCAGAAGGGAAAGTACCGCCTGACCAGCCAAGGTGTCTCAGAAACCCATATGCTACCTCTGAGCAGTGAGGCCCTCAATCCTTGTCCAGCCTCCACACCCCAATTCAGCTCCTCTTCACTCTCAAAATCACAGAGCAGAACAAGCTCCCAGACCACTGGCAAAAGAGGAGAAGGAGGTGATGGCTCATGACTTTGCTGCCTGCACTCCGAGTGCCTCCAGACTGGAGGACACCTGGCCGCACTCCCGCAGGCTGTCCCCGCAGAGTCCTGCCTCCCCTGTCATTTGCTTAGATGGGGGTGCTTCTCAGAGGATGTTTTAAGTTCCATTTTCCCTGCTCCAGTGTCAACCAGTGCCTTGCAATATTTGCACAGATGAATCAGGAAGGTGCCTGTCAGCACTGTTTCACAGCCAAGCTCTCTCTGACACACTGCATCAGCTATCTAGCTGAGCCAGACACAGGAAAAAAAAAAAACGAACCACAACATTAGAAAGTCTAACGACATGGTGAATAAACATTTACATATTAAACAAGGGAGCAATTGTAAATCCCACCATCCCTTCAGCTCTGGTTCTAGTCTGCATCCCTGTAACCCTGCCCTGCACCAATCCTTACAGTGTTTGCAGTGTAATGGTCCCTTCTGCATGGAGCTCCTGCCCTTCCCACGATGCTGTCTAACTTTACCACAGAGGGGACAAGATACAGCTTAAAGAACAAGGGCTGCTGGTATGGAGATGAAGCAGCATGGACAATAGGCACATACGAAATCACAGCCCTAAGAGAGATGTCAGGCAGGCCTTGCCAACTCATTTTGCTTCTCTCTCTTGGTGTATCTGTACCTTCGTTACTCACCTGCAAAATGAATATGGTGGCATTGACCAGCCTCTCAAGAGTCGTGGTAACACCTTCCACTGTACTGCGTATCACCTGCATGCTATGATCAGTTTTACCAATTATTGCCATTTAGAACGCAATCCTGTTTGACTTCTTCGGTTGAAAGGAAAGCTCTCTGCAATCACGGATAGTCTCCCTCCAGGTCACTAAATTATACAGTGCACCCATTCAGCTCTTGCTGCCATTTTGTTGACATCAATGAACTATCCATTTATTAGCAAGCAGAGTGTTTTACTCCTCCTGCATCTGATTTTTCTGCCCCTCAGCACTACATGAGCAAGAACCAAGACAACTGGCCTTTTTCTCTGGGAGTACCTCTCAGATTGACACACAGAGGAGTCTGCAATGCCACAAAAGACCCTTCACAGTTTTTGCACTTTCATGTTTTTATGGAATTTCATTATTGCTACTATAAGCAGACCTCTCTTCAATTTCTTTTGTCTGTGTATTTGACAAAATCAGAACTTAGACCACTGGCACTGAAAAGGCAACAATTCTGATAAATCACAGCACAGCCAAACTCCCCTCCCCAAACACAACTCCTGAATAAAGCTGCAGTCCAATTGTTCTGCTTCTCATGCTGTAAAATAGAAGCTGAAAGCAAAATCCTCCAACACGTTCCCTGCTGGGATGCAGTTTTCACATGAGACAGAGATATACAAGGCAGCGGGCAGCAGAACTTCTGGCAGGGCTATGCTATGCGGTGCTGCACAGATGTGCAATTTCTGAAACCTCTGCAGTATCTTTCCACTTGCAGTGCATCATAAGAAGGGATAATACTTTCCACTATGACTAGTGCCAGGAAGATGGAGCCTCTTTATACCTACACACAAAAGGTGAGCCACCCTGAGCTGTCAGCAGCTAAAAGGAAGAGGGGGAGAAAGCAGCACGTTTTGTTGCAACTTTTGGAAAGGTCCCATGCATTGTATTTCCTAACACAGGACAAGATGGGCTAGGCTAGAACAGACTTGTCTACAGCTATCCATAAAACCATACCAGCATTCTTGATGTCTCTGTGATGTTTCAGTGGCTGGTAGTGCTACAGCTCCTTCCTGAAGAAAGAGCAGTAGTGGCAGTCTTCTGCTGCATTAAGTAGAAGAAAAAAACCATGCTTTTTGCCCCCTTCTTTTCTCTTTCTATATCCTATCTGTGGTTGGGGCTACCACCATTTGCCACCAGAGGTGCAAAAGGGCTGACTTGCTGCCACCCATTCTTCCTTTACCTAGCTTCACAACAGCCACCAGCAGTTCAGTGCTCACGGCTGTTAGAAACCCACCAGAATAGTCCTCTGCTTTCCTTCTGCTGTCCCTCCACTCTGCAGTAGTCTCTACAGTACTCTCAGCTGACCTCTCAAGACTCAAAATATTGAGCCACTCATGCATCTGTACACATAAATGCACAGGTGTCAGCAACCCGGAGCGCTTTTATAAATGCAAAATTATGTAATCCAAGGTCCTTATAACATCCCTGGCAAACAACCCTTCTGAGCTGTGGCCACACCATGCAGATGTACCCCAAGAGATTAGCAATAAAAACAGGAACAATGAGAAACGGAAAAGTTCAAGTGAAGGGACAGAGGCACTCAACTCCATACAAAACTAGGACGCCTGGACAGTGCTGGAAAGACAGTCCGAAAAGTTAATCTTCCCTAAATTCCAAGACATATCATGCTTCTGAAGATGGAAAGCTGAGCAATATCTGAAAAAGAGCAGGAGAAAGTTGCTACATGCTTCAACTCACACCCTCTCCTGGCTTTTAAGATTTTCTTTGATGTCACATGTTGGGACAAGTCTCTTTTTTTTTTTTTCTTTTTTCCCCTATAGCATCTGGAGGAGATTTGGTGCTTCATCCGGGAGAATGGAGACATCTCATACAAAACATTACTTCATGCCCTCTGGACTGCAGGTGGATGACAGAACAGACCAGGTCAAAGCACCTCATGTGTTACTCTAAACTCCTCACAGTCTTGAACCAGCCAGCCTGAGGGAAGGATACCTCTGGAGAGCATGTCTTCAGCAACTCTAGCATGCATCGGGTCAAGGGCAGGTCTGTAGTTCAGCTCTACACTCTTACCCCATCCAGCCTGGCTGAATCATGTCATCTTCCCACTGCTAATGCATACATCGATCATAACACATACAGAACATACACACAGGTAAATACATTAAGGGGAAAGAGTTTTGCTATTAACAGAGAAAGCCCTGAAATTCTTGACTATTTTTTTTGAACGAAAGCTCAGGAAGAAAAGCTGGTCAGATCCGCCAGTACCTACATGGTGTACCTTCAAAGAAGTGCTAAGTGACAAAGGGAGCAGAATTAAAAGCCGAAGAACCATACTAAACTGTTTGAGGCATTAAACAAGGCAGTCAGAGATCTGACCAGAGAAGATTTTGTGTTTATTGTACACCCAGGGGAATTCTTGCCATATCCATGCCAGCTGTCTCCAGTTGAAGTCTGCTAGCCAGCTGGTGGGCAAGCACACTGCTTCTGGGATGCAGCATCCTCAGACACAGCCACCACTTGCAGAACAGGGCAGATCTATTCGAAGCAACAGCTGTAACTAAACTTCAACTAACTGGGGTTCCACTGGTCAGTCTTTGGCCCGTACCTCTAATTCTTCACTCCTACCTACTGGCTGAACCTGAATCTTCACCACAGTCTCACCTCAGCTGCTCAGTGAGCAAGATGTCCTCCTCAAATGAGGCTGTCAGCCCATGGCTGCATTCCACAAGCAAGGAGAAAATACCAAGGTTAAGAAAGCAGCTCTGAGCTGTGGGGTTTTTTTTTTTTCCTTTTTCCCAAATGTAATTCAACACAGCTGAACGGCTCTGCTGGCAAGGAGAGGGTCCTCCCCTGCCTCAGAGCTTGCCGCATTACAACACCTGCACATGAGGGGCAGCCCTGAGGTTCATTGCTCTAAGGGGAGCGATTTTCGAGAGGAATTAAGCTCTCAACAAGGCAACTGCTGCTGCACCGTCAGACTCCCACTCTGCCCCTCCACCTGCCCTTTAAAACAAGAAGGCTGCTGCAAGAGCTGGGCTCACACCTTGGCTGTCTTCACCCTCCACATGGAGAAACTGGGAAAGGCTCCTGGGTCCTTCCCCTGCCACTAGCCACAAATTTTAACATTTTGCAAGTTGCAAACAGGATATGACTAAAAACGTAGGATGGAACCTGTACAAGAAAGAACAGAAATTAGAAGAGCAAACTAAAAAGAGAGTGGTTAAAATTCTCGCTCAGTTTTTGGAACACCAAATCTATAATGCAGAGGTATTAGAGGTGCTCTGTGCGTGAACAACACTCTTGCAGTGAGACAACAGTATCCCTTCACACACTCGTGCCCTTGGATCTCTAAGTTCTTTTCCATGTCTTTACTAATTCCTGTACAGCACTGATGCTACTTTTTTTGCACTATGTACACAGTGTGAAATATGGCCCATTCTTTCATAGAAGATCAATATGATGCACAATAAATACTGTTATTGATCTTGCAGTGTTGTAGACGACTCTCCAGCTCTATGGTATATTAATAGTAGTTAACCAGTAATTCATTTCAGGATGGCTAGGATTTTCTTTGAAGGAAGGTGAGTTCTCAGGGTCAGTTACACATACGGGTCTCATACATTCAGTAACCTGTGAGGAGCTCCTGCCTTCACTTAGCAGAGCATGGTGAAAAACAGTGGTCCAGTCCTCAGTTAATGTAAACCAGTCTCAGACCATTTACTTCAATAAAGCTATGGCGATTTACACGAATTGTGGATATGCATGGCAAAATCAACGCAGAAGCCAGTATATAGATCATTTTTTCCTTGCTCATTTTTTGGGAGGAGAGAGGATAAATGCCAGGGAATTTACAGGAATTTCTATCATCATCTCTATCTCACAGATGGAAATGTGTTTTTTCGCACATACACCAAGAAATGCAAACAGTGAAGTTACATTCACTCATTCTGTATTTAAGCATGAAGTATTTTCTATTCCTACTGTTACTGTTAAGGGCCAGTTACACCATCTTATTATACACTAATAATAGTAATTTAAACATGCCTGGGTAAGCCTCTGATGCTGAGGTCAAATGGCACACTCCACACTATTGGACTCTCAGCATCTAAACAGGGTGGTAGCACCAAATTGCCTATTCGGAATGGTTACTGGACCACACTCGAGAACCCAGGGGAGAATATTAGTCAGCTTGGGATGGATGCACAGCAGGAGCTGCTTTAAAAATCAGGATAGCACATACAGTCACATTTCACTGTCTGGGAGCAGGCAGTGGCACAGTTCAATTTACTCACATGGCCATAACAGCTGATTAGTCTCCATTTGATTGTGTATTTCAGAAAAAGGATTCTGTATATGCAGTGTGGCAATCAAGAGAATTTCACTGCCCACATTTATTGAGTTCTTATATACACCTAAGGTTAGCGGTTTTTATTTCTTCTGTGCCTACAGACATGCTGCTGAAAATGCAGGACTGTGACTACTACTCAAGTAACACATTCACTCAAGGAGCAGGAAGGCATAGCCATTGCCCAGTGAGCAGAGTTCAGCTTCTGGCAGTTTACATTTCCTGCAGTTTCCAATTCAGGGAGGCTGTTTTCATCACCGCACTGTTAACACTTTCCTGCAAGCCAACCTCTGTGGCAGGAGACAACTATGCCATCAAAACACCAAAAAATAATTATTCAGTCGGGAAACACTTACTTTAAGACCTCAAAAGAGCTGGATCCACAGCTGGCAATTTCCCCTTGCTCAGTGTATAAAGCATCAGTACACTCAGTACACTCCTGTTAACTGGTTTGGCAATATTAAGTCTAACAACACGTTAGTTCAATCCGTAGCTGGCTTTGAGGTCGGACAGTAGCCTTGAATGAGGCCAGTGTGAAATCACTCCCTAACATCATAATCAGAAACGCTGGAACAATATGTTTCTCCCACCAAACAATCATGACAGAACTATTTCAGGTGTCAAAGAAAGCTGGCACCATTACTTGCTTTCTGCGGAGACACTGTGCCTCCCAAGGAACAAAACCCGTATGCTTGCTCTGCCTTTGAGAGGAGTATTTCTGTTCCCTTCCCATTAGAAGTTGCGGATTATCTTTGGTTCCAGCACTGAACTTTTAGCTTGCTATAAAGTTAATGTGCTAGACAATGTTCATTCCAGGCAAGGCTGTGGGGCTGTGTATTTTCTGCCACCCCCAAAAAAGGCCATTATCTGTAATTACCCATTACCATGCATAATTATTTCTTCTACTCTGGTCTATGGCCCCCAGGACTTTATGCTGTTACAGCTCACTGCATTATCTTATCAAATTTGTTAAGGAAGCTTTTTTGACCTTTTGAGCACTTGTCACAGCACATACAAAAGCCAGCAGTAAATTCTCTAAGCATGTAGCATGTGATTTATGATTTGTACCCTGCATAGAGACACCGTACAAAATATTACACACTAACACCTTCCCTGTCCCCACTCCTTGCTTTAGCTAAGAAGAGAAGAGGAAACCTCTTTAGTAAGAGAAGGAAGGGAACGGGAAGAGGCTGGAATCTCTCAATGAGAATTTGAGGAACATGACAGCAACACACAGCTAAGCCATCAGACTCCAGAGAAGGTCCCAGTTGCTGTCTTCTCCAGTGCGAACTTCTCTTTTTCTCCTCTCCCTCCCAAGAGTCTGATTCCACCATTTCAGCTTCTTTTCACATCTGTGTAACTCTGCTGAGCCCTATTTTTTGACACACAAGCCTGTTTACTGCTCCTTCAGTAAACAGAGAGGGGGCTTCAAACACTGCCCTCCCCTCCCTAATAATTTACAGCTTCTGTGAATGCAGTACAGGTTACTAAGAATCAAATTTGTTCCAGTATGAGATTCACAGGGATTGTCCTCTATGGATACCAACATGAGTGCGTAACTGTCGTGGTTTTACCCCAGCCGTTGGCTGGGCACCACATAAACGCTCGGCCAGTCCCCCTCATCGGAAAAGGGGGAGAGAATCGGAAGAGCGAAAGTGAGAAAACTCGTGGGTTCAG
>VWZZ01005587.1:109040-124822 GCA_013399095.1 Psophia crepitans
AGGACAGTAACGCACCAGGTTTTCATCTCCACGGCTCTCAAAGCTCCCAGCGAAGGACCAGACGCTGACCTGCATCCCGGTATCATGCGCTTCAGCTAACATCCTCACCGCAGCATGAGCCCACGCACTATGTCCCTCTTCTTCATAAGGACGCTGCAATCAGAACCTACAGAGAAGCAGGGCTCTAAAGAACGCAAGCAAGCTGACTCTCTGCATCCTGATTTTTGTTTTCCCCTTAGTCCTCTTTTTACCAATATACTCCAGAAGGTGCTTTATCTTAAAACCGCTCTTTCAGGTTCTTATACGTTTAAAATTCTTAACCCACATCCCTATCTGAAAAGAGATATTCAAGAAATTATCTTTTAGCAAATTCTAGTAAAAAAAATATTTCTGATGCTTTTGGATTGTGTGATTAAGTAAAACTTCCCAAACACAAGAAAATCTGAGACAGTTTTCTGGCATTATGACAACAACTAAAAGGAAACATCAAGGGTGAGGTACTCACTTTGGACTAGAAGTGCACAGTATAAATTACGGTATCACAAGGTATGCAGAATCAGGCCTTTCCAATCTGAAAGCCTTCTCCCTAAAAGCTGAGTGAAAAAACACGGACCTTGAATTCCAGAGGGCATCCCTGAATTCAGGCCATATGAGATGGCTACCTGAGCCACCGTTGCGAAGAAAAAAACCCCTTCTCTGTGTTTCTCCACAGTTTGCAGACCTCAGGTCCATTGTCCTGTGCTGGCTCTCAGGCAGCGGGGAAGTGGAGACCTTAACAGTGGTACAAGCAGGACAGCAGTCACCCTGAGCTTGAGATGAACCAGCAAATACTCGAAAAGAGCAGCATCCACAGAGCAGCAGATGAGCTTGTGCTCAACCCTGTGTGTTGGAGTCCGGTTTCTGAGATACACGGGGCTGTCCAACTCTCACTCACCTATGGAAAACCACCTCTGCAGTCCCCCCAATTGTTCTGACCAGAAAGCTTTTGAGAAAAGCATGTTTTTCTCTCCCTTTCCCAGCTGCCAACAACGCTACAAGCCCATCTCATGCTCATCTCGAGTTCAAACACCAAATCCAGCGTTTCTTTTTCCTTCTTGTTCAGGATTGCCTGTCCAAATAGCCCTGGATGTCCGCCTGTGCTCTTCAACTAACACCTATTACAGGGAGAAGTCAAAAAATCTGTTATCAGCCATATCAGACACATGGGCTAAAAGCAGCTGTGTCTCCAGGCTAAAGAGAATCAATCATAGCCAAAACAGCTTATTGCCACCACAGTCCATAGGTACCTCTCCAACCGTACCCAGGAACACTTGCTCAGCAGAGATATGCCTTTCTTCTAAAAGCAAAACCACACATTTTTAAAACAGGAAAAAAAGAAGAAAAAATGCACCACCCAACAACTCTGAGCCTCTTGCAGGCTCCTGGCCTCTTCCCCAGAGCTGAAGTACATAGGGGCTGATCTACCCCACCTCCTTATCACGGCTATGCCTCGCCTGGGCACTTGTCACCTGCCAACTCCCACCATGCTTTTCACCTCCTGCCACCGCCCCATCACTGCACCTTTCTCTGACAGCTAGGGCAGACTCGGGGTGTCCCACACAGCTCTTGACAGACAAAGCAGCTGGACCACGAGTTCAGCCAGCGTTCTCAGCAGGGAGTGGGCATAAACAGCAGCAGAGTCTGTAGGTGCAGGGCAGGCATCCTGGGGCAGGAGATGGCTTTATCTGCAAAGACATTTAACGTCTGCGATCTCCTGCTTCTCAAGGTTTCCTTGACTGCGAGAACAATACTCATTTTCACCCCAAAGGAATGAGTATTCTTTTTTCTTCCCTCTAGGAATAACACTGGAGTTGTCTATTTGAGCAAAGTGGAATAAGCTTTTCCAGTTACACCCATAAAGGGCTAAATCAGTCCTAAATGAGATAGCACATCTTACTAAGAATGACATTTGTCAGAGAGAGGCACTCTAGGATAAAAGTTAAGCAGCAAAGTCAGCACGTTTCAAGAAAATCAGGGGTATCCTAGAATTAAGGCATTTAATATCTTTTCTTGAGCCTTGTAGTGGATGCACCCAACAAAAAAGTGCAATTCTGCATCCACATCATGCATCTGCTCACGATGTCAAAACCCATCCCACAAAACTCGACTGAAAACTTCAACTTGAGCTGGTCTAGTCTGGCAAAGGCACAAGTGATTCAGAACAATCACATGGGGATCAATTAAATCGTAGATGAGGGAGTCACTAAAGGGCAAAATGAACTGCTGTATCTCACCTCAGGATGTGTTTTCCGGTCTTTTAATCATTCCTGTGTCTCCTGCCTGAGCTCTTCTAAGTTCAAGCCCAGGTGTGCTGGTTCAGACCATGGCTGTATATCCTCACACCAGCTACAAAGAGAAACCTAGGGAACAGTATGCACAGGGCAAAACAAATGTGGTATCCCCCTCGCCCCCTCTCCCAGCCTCCCGTCGCTTTTCGGCTCAGCGACGTTCCTGAGCCTGGTGTGGTGTGCCTCCTTAATAATTACCAACAATCTGCCTTCCAATATCTGCTGAGAGTCCACTTTCTCGTACGTACAATGTCACCAGGGAAGAAGTCCCACTAGTTCCACAGGAACCTCACCAGTTTCAGGCACAGAAGACACCAAGCCTCCTTCCCATCACCCCGGGTCTGTCTGAGAGGGCTGTACCAGTCCTTAGCCATCCTTTTCCACCAGGAACCACTAACATTCAGCATAGTACCCTTGTGGCCATTAGCTCCTCTGCAGTGACAATGCTTCTCAGGGACAGACTCCTTCATTTTTCACTGCTGGTATGGGTTAAAGTGGCTCCTGCTTGCACATGACCAACCATGTAGCCAAGCCCTCCCACAGTGCACTTCTGTCTTCTCCACTGCTTGACAGTCCACGCAACGTTCCATCACCTACCAATACAATCTGTGGCAATTCTAGGCTTGCTTCCAAGATACCACTGGGAAGACCACACAGCTTACAGCCAAAAGCAGGTTCCCCTAGAGACTTCTTTAGAAACACCATCACAACAGACTCCCCATCTCAGACCTACATTTTCAGACTGATAGGATCATCCTTCTTAAACCCATGTAACATGTACAATATTGGTTGTCTGTCAATTCAGTTTCCTAATCAAGATGTCAGAGGATACAAAAATCAAACACTTTCCAGAAATTTGATTGCACCAGCATGTCACCCTGTGAAGCAATTTTGTAATGATAAAAGATTACTATCTTGATAGAATCTTTTATCCATAAACTTCTGTTAATTCATGTGTGAGCATCCTTTAACAGTTGCATTTCTCTCCCTCATGCACATTTCAGTCTGCTGTGAACTGTTCCGCTGTTTTCACAAAAACTGGTGTCAGGCTGATGGACTGTAGCCACCCATCCTGCCACACTCACTGTTTTCAAACACTAGCATGACATCAGCTTTCTTCTAGGCCTTAGGAATTTCCCTAGTGCTACAAGACTTAGTGGAAATCAGCATTAATAGACCAGAGAGATCCTCAGCCAAGTCTGCTGCTGTCGTTTGTTGTGTTGTTTTTCTTAAATACTGCATGCAAGTAATCCAATCCTGCTGATTTCAGTTACTGCTGGAAATGAAAGCAGAATGTTACCATCTCCATAGACGGCAGTATCATCTGCCTTTCTTCAAAGCAAAGATCAGAAAAAATTATTCACTATTTTTAACTTTCTTCCACATGTAGAATTATTATCCCATAACGGGTCAAATGACTGTTAACCCTGTGCGTGCATGTGTTTTTAAATACAACTAAAAAAACCCTCCCAAGTTGAAGATGGTTACTTAATCTTAAACTTAACACAAACCAATCTTTTTTCAAAGGAAAATGTGATTTGCGAGAAAAAAACAAGGAGGGAGAAATCCCAGACAGAATACTGCAGCTTGGCTTAATAAGTTTCCCAGTAATGCATATGACTCCAGTCCAGCTCCAGCTAAGAGGAGCTGAAATACCACCACTGATTTCAGTAGAACTGGAGAGGGCACATTTTGTTCACATTTAGCGTACACTTAATAAAAATGATCTGCTGCAAACATTTAGCACACAACTTAAAAATCCTCCTAATATGGCTGAAGAAATAAAACCTACAGAAAATAATTTTTATTTCCACACTTAACGCAAGCTTCAGGCCCTCAATAAGATGTCTACAACAGCAAATTCCACTTTCAACATCTTCTGCCACTGACTAGAGCAGAATAGTTGATCTTTTTATGGTAGCTGGGGGGCAATGCTTGTTCATTCTCACTTGCACTTTTGGTCTTTATAATACAGCTATAGTGAATGTATTCAAACCTTTATTGGCAAAAAAGAATGGCTTTAGTAAAGAAAAAGCATTCAAGATTTTTGAACATGGCTTTCAATCTGTGAAGATGCTAGGCTCTATTTTAATGCTGCAGCGTATGTTTGCTCACGCTGAACTGAAACAGTAGGACTATCTACGTATCTAAATTATTAGCATGCACGACAGCTAACAGGATCAGGACCAATAAAATTAGTGCTTCAGAAAATTACGAGCCTGAGAAACCAGCGCCATTTTCAATCTTCAGTATAATGTCTGGGAGTATGACTACTATGTGCACACATACACGTTATTATTCATCTTGAGATACCTGATTCGAGAAAGAAATTTATAAATATTTAACTCCTTGCATTCAGACATCCAACATGCTACTAATGTACATAATGGGAGCAAAACTTAAAATCAACCCAATTTTAAAAAAAAATAAAAGGCAGAAATTAAAAGAGAACGGAAATTAGGACAGAAAATCAGACTTCTAGACAGTGATGGAAAGCAGCGCAGACACCTGCAGGTGCAAAGAAGCAAATTGAGAGGAGGAGAAAGAAACTTGCTGTGGATTAAACGTAAAGGGATTTAAGTCATTAACAAGAGATCAAAGAGAACATTAGAAGGGAGGGAAAGCTTTACAAGTGTCTGAGATAGGAGACCTTGGCGGAAATATGACTGGGATAAAATCATTATGGCTCGCACTAAAAATAATAAAGGGAGTAGGACAATGGTTGGAATTAGCTGGAGTCCATGCTTGGTTATAAGCTGTATGATGACAGAAACCCAAAAGGTTTCTAAAAAAAACCAAGTGGAAATTACAGGAGGGCTTTTGCACTCTGCCTCCTGATACAGATGGAAAAACTAGTATCAGGAGTGGTAAAGAACCACTGTAGACACCCACTGGGCCTGGGCAAGTGAGCAACAATCACATGCACGTGCATTGCTTTTGTACACGGTTGCCAGTGTTGCATGGATGCAACAACGTTTGCACTCAAAAACTTGCTTTCATGCAAATACCAATTGATCACTAATGAATTTTGTTCATGCACAAGTGATAGACAGAAATGCACAGCGAGTGGAACTACAGTAGCTTACATCAGCTCAGATTCTGTTGTGCCCATGACGATAGTCATCCAAGTCAGCAAATGGTGGCCTATGCTGTAAGCAATAGAAATAGTATGAATAGAAACTAGAGACAGGAATTGAAGGGAAAAAAAAAAAAAGTAAAGAAAAAAAGGCATTCAATCTCGTTGCAAAGGAAGAGAAGTCTTAACTGACTCTCCAGAAGCTCTTCAAGAATCATAGGTCAGAACTGCATAAAAAATATTTATATACTTCACGAAAACTCTCACTAAGACTAGCAGGTACTGAAACTCAGGAGAGAGTTTAGCAAAGTTCAGAAAAAGAAAAAGGGAAAAAAAAAAAAAAGAGAAAATGGAAGCAGCATATGAAAAAGCATTCCTACGAAAGAAACCTTCAAAACTGCATTTTAGTCCCCACGTCATTAAGTGACAAATCTACTGAAAATGGAAAATAGGCCAACAGGCTGAATAAGGAAGTTAGTTGATAAATAAAGCTAATGAAAGCAGTCTTCAAGGTATAAGAAAGCAAATGAAAAAAAGAAAAAGCAAGAAATCATGCCAGTGCTCAGTTAAGGAAGCGTGCAGTACTCCTTCACTCCCCGCTTATATCTTTTCTAAAAACAAAAAAGAAAGCCCCACGCATTCAGATAAGTCATAATAACTGTTTCAAGGACACAGAAAGGAACAAGAGGTTAGCTGCAGATAGAGTAATAATGTGCCCACAGATAGAAAATTCTCAGTACATCTCCTGCTCCTGCTCCATTCCTTATCTCAGTGTTCATAATGACAAATGGAAAGCACAAGCCAGCACAGACAACTCTCTCAGTGTGAATGCACATATGCAAATGCCAGCATGATGGAGGAAGAGCTTCCAAGACACAAAGAACAATAGCGGCTGCCCACCAGCCTCGCTGGCCTTTGGTGGGAAGAGAAGCCCCGAGCTCCCAGGTGCTAGAACAGCATCCATGGTGAAGTCCATTCAACACACAGCAAACAACACCACTTGGCAGGGACCTTGCTCTGACGATTAGCTCTGCATCTAGAAAACTCTCCTGGTGCAAGAAAAGTCAGACTGAAAGATGCTACAAACTCAAAGCCCTAGGGTGAAAGATTCTGGGGAAAAAAAAAAATAAAAAAATCCACTCCCAATTCTCTAGGGGAAAAAGGCTCTTCTGAAACATGATAGAAGTATGGAAATACCTTCCAAGGTGCCTGTGGGTTTTTACCTCCACCCGTCCAGCCAAAAGGCAGTCACAGAAGCTCTGGGGCTGAGCAGCCCTTCTCTCCCAAAGTAATTGGGCCCGAGTAGGTCATGGCTGGTGCCCGGCACCCCTGCTTCCCTGACACACTGCAGAGACCCACCCACAGCCCCCACTGGGGTGAAGCGGGGTGAAGACAGCCCTGGACAAACCCTACAGTACCACTCGCACATAGAAAGAAAAGCAATCTTCTCTGAGGTTTTCCAAATCTCTTTTTGCTGCTACTCATTTTTACACTTCCACTGAAGCTTACGATAGGATCGAAAGTCTGAAAGGAAAAAATAAAACTTCATTTAGAGACTTAACTCTGAAAATTGTCGCAAATTCCACCTGTTTCACCAACACGATAGAAAGACTACTCTTTGGACAGAGTCTGTGCCTCACTGAGTAAACATGTACGGTCCTTCAGACACTAGCTCAGATAACACAGGCACCTACCTACACACACACACACACAAAGCTGCAAAGACAACAAACAAATATTGGTTGAAAGGAGGAGCAGAGAAAGTGCAAGCTTTGCAAGCTGCAAGCTCCAGAACTGGAGAATTAACTGGAAACATCTAATCAGGGATGCAGAACCCTGTAACATTATGATTTATTTAACACAATCAAACAATGGCCAGAGGCAATGAATCATATGGGAGATGACAAAGCTGCAGGAGATTTCCGTCATCTAGTTTAACCTGCACATTGATCAGAGTTTACCCCCATATTAATCACTTGAGATCGTAATCTAACACACTCTTAAACACCTCTTCTGATTATGCTTCACTTACCCCCTTGTCCTTATGCAGGTCATTCCATTGCTAATTGCACTTCTAGTTAGGAGAAAAAGTGTCTACTGTCTAATTTAATTTTGTCTTTTTTAGTTTCAAGCCGTTGCTCCTTGTTATGCTGTCTCAAGCACTGTAAATAATCCCTCCCCCTCCTCCATATTATTACCTCTCAAATATTTATAGACTGTTATATCCACCCTTAGTCTCCTTTTCTACAAGCCATGCATCATTTTTGTCACCCTTCCCTCTATCCTTTCAGATTTATCTATGTCCTTTTATAATGAGATGCTCAAAACTCCTTTGCAGCGTTCCCAAGTACAGCAAAACCAAAGCAGCAGAAAGAGGCAGGAACGCCCTCCTTGCTTCACAAGCAATGCCTTTTTAAACAACCATGAGCAAAACACGTGTGATTTTGGTAGGAACTGAAAAATTACAAAACCATGGCCAGCACATCGCGGACTGCTTTGTTCATTAAATAGTTGTATCAGTCAGAAATTTAAAAAGCTTACCGGGGAAAGTTTTATCCTAAACCAAAGAAAGACTATTCAAAGCAAAACACTCCCTGAATATTTACTTAGTCCAGTTTGGAAGAGATTCAGCAACTGAGAAAAACATCACACAGGCAGAAGACCACCTCTAGTAACTGCTTACCAAGACGAAGTCTAACTCATGGTGTGGAAATATTGCCTATGGAAGACAGGTAAGGCAGTTCAAACTCTTAGAAGACACACATGCAAATGGGATTCTTTTTGCTCTCATCTTCACTGCAACCAACTGGAGAAAAAACAGATTATTATAGATGGAAAGGTATCAGTTATTCACAGGTGAAGGATGCAAAGCTTATTTCTTTGCCAGCTGTACAATCCAATAAAGACACATCATGTTCAATTACATTATTTTCTTTTGAACAGAGATTTGTTGGCTGTGAGAGAAACTGGAGAAAAGCACCAGGAAGCAATGGATGGGGCTGTCTGGCTCTCAGTATTGAAGGAGAGTTGGCAGGAACATCAAGCAGCCAGCAGCTTAAACTGGTGGAGAAGTAGCAGAGGGTGCAGCAGGAGAAAATCACTGTCAGAAAGTAACGAGGACACAAAGATGAAAGAAAAGGGCAAGACGATGGACCAGTAACCACTCCAGACTCATCAAGACCTCCAAGGACAAGCAGCCATCACAGTAGGTCCAGCACAGGCAGGCACAGCAGATGTCTCCTTCTCCTCACCGCTCAGCCGTGTTGAGGCTCCTGCCATCTGAACTGGCAAACATCTCCACTACCTGTCAACCCCCTCGATGCCAATTTTCTGTTGAAATCTACCATAGATTTAGTCATTGCATGGTTTTAGTTCAAACGATGCTGATCAGTATTGAGGATCGCTGAATTTCAAATTTCAATATATTGACTTAATGTCAATATAATAAAGTAGACATTTCACAGATTCACAGAATAGTTTGGTTTGGAAAAGACCTCTGCAGGCCAGCTGGCCCAAACACTGCTCAAAGCAGGGCCAGCTTCACAGTTGGATCATGTTGCTCAGACACTATCCAGCAGAGTTTTGAGTTCCCCCAAGGCCGGAGGCTCCACAACCTCTCTGGGCAACTTGTTCCAGTGCCTGGGCTCTCTCACAGTGAAATGTCCATGGCAGCTTCCTCATATTGCCCATCAGTTGACTGTAATGAGGCTTTTTTTGATAAAACCAAAATTCTGACATTACATGAGACTATACTGTAAAGACTTAAAAGTACTTTCTTTCGAAAATTACTCTTTTTACTTTTGAACCAGGCCATGATATCTTCCAGTAACTTTTTTTAATCTCATTACCTATGCGGCACAACACCTGCAAGGTCAGGCTACCAGTTTCTGAAATCACAATACAGTGTCATAGAAAAGATAACATCAAAAAAGCACAGGAAGAGTAAAGAAGGCAAGGTAGGGTTTTCAAAGGCATCTAGGGCACTGCAAGCTCAAAGGGATCTCAGTACCATCATTCATTAGGTACAGTATTACTGCTGACCCCACTACAGTCTGTATTTATGAGCAGATAAAACCCCATCTGTTCCTCAAAAAGTATCAAAGGCAGCACCTACTCAAAGAAATGGAAAATGAACACTATTTTGTTTCTATCACAAATGCAGTAAAGGGAAGTAACAAACACAAGCTTATTACTCGCAACTGCTGACAATGATGTTTAACTCGTCAACCAGAGATACTATGAAGGCACCTGAACAATGCCGTCAGAGTCATTGCAAAGCCAACGGAAAATTGATCACCACAGAACACAGAGGCAGGAATTGGCATTTCACATCATACAGTAATCCCACCTATACTGGACACTTCTAAACTGGGCCAACATGAGCACAAAGTAGGGGTGCTTTCCAGCACCTTCCAGTCATCAGGTGATGTATGTTGTAGCCATCCCAACTCATCTGCTAAATGCCAAACATGGCCCTTAATCTGTGATGAGGACCAAATAAAATGGAGGAAAGGTGAAATGGACTGCCTCCTTCCCTTAGCGTAAGCAGCCCTCACTCAAAGGTTTTTCATGATCATTGTTTCTCCCCTGTCCTCCTCCAGTGATGTCTAAATATTAAAATGGCAGAGGTATCAAACTGACATGGAACAGAGAAGAACCCAGGTTTTAAAAACTTTCTATGTCTCACAGGCACACTTTCAGTGCCTCACCACAGTCTTTCCCTGAGTTTTGCACACTAGTTAACCTAACAAGATGCACTAACCCTACAGAAGGCAGGACAATTACTTTATATGTCTTGGGATCAGAGATTTTTTGCTGCCCTGTACAATTTAATGGCCTTTACTCTCAGCAACCTGCAACTTTTTAAGGGAAAACACACATAAACTAAAAAATCTGTTTGCAGAGGTTCTGCTAACGCCCTGCGACCATGGTCTGTTCCCTCCAACTGCCTTCCGAATTTCATTTGCCTTTGAGTGGTGAAGATACGCACCAACCAAAGTAAACACTGTTTCCAAGCTTGGGATGGTAAATGGACCAAACCCTGCACTACGATCATGATAATTCATTTTTCCCCTTTTCAGAAACGGCATGTCACGAAGGGATCTGAAAAATTGTCTCTGGTCTCTCCAGGTGTCACAATATTTCTGATCTGCCAATAAAATGGATACAGCAAGGAAAGTCTCTCTCTCTGGCACCATGTCTGATTTGTGTGACTTCTTCACACATTACTCCTCCGCTGGCAAACAACGCTCTGCGTGATGGAGGTCCAGAAGAAAAACTGCTCTTCTGAAGCCAAAAACTTACAGGACAAACAGAATAACCACTGTCAAAACCGTCTCTTGCCCAGTCTAATGCGTGTTGTACAGGGCATGCTGCACTCCCAGTGCTTGCAAGGAGCTGCTGACTTCCCCTGCCAAGGAAGGGGTTCACTCTCTCTGCCTGCCTTAATGATTAGTGTAAATTCTTACAAAATCAGCATCTCAGCCTACCAAACTGAGACACCGTGACACTTGCTCCGACAGGATCTCACGTTTTGCTTGCAGTTGAGGGGACCAGTAAAATGACAGGACAGCAATGCAAAAATCCTTCCCTGGTCCTGAAACAACCTGACACCTACGACAAGAACTTCACGTCACATCAGACCTGGCAGTTTCTTATCTAACAGAAGATCTTTCTATGCTAAAAAAAGAAAGCATCAGAACATTTAAGCAGTATACCTCACTGAAAAATCAGGCTTTCTACGGTGAAGCCTGATGAAGTCACCTGATGAAGTCACCCCACAGGTCTGGCTGAACGCAGAGCAGCTTCTGTGGCTTCAGATCCAGCACTGAGTCACTGGTGAATTCCATACCCAAGAGTACTTACGCTGCTTTCAGCAGATGAACCTACTGAAGTTATTTATGCCGTGCAGTCACTTTCAAGCTAAGCATGAATTTCTGTTGCTACTTAGGTGCCTAAAAACAAAATCATGAACTCAGTTTCCTATTTCTTCCCAGATTCTTCCATTTCTGGTGAACAAAACTGACCATGCCTTGATTCTTGGCTGGAATCACACCTTCTCTCTGGAGAAGCAGCTGTATATTTTAAATGCTGTCACTCAGACAAAGTTATTTAGTAAAACGCTTCAGAAACAATGTATTTGAATTGCTGACAAAGAAAAATCCACTGTTAAGAAAGATGACTGCAAACCATTTACAATTGCTTTGGCCAAAATTTTTCAAACAATGCAAATTACTTTAGAATTAGGTATTTTCATGTTTTCAAGTCTCTACTCAAGCATGTAAATTGCCTTAAGCTTGTTCAATGAATGTTTTTCATTAAAAGACCATAATTTAATTCAATTAATAAGAAATTATTAAAGTGGAATTAATAAATTAAATACCTCCACTGACATTTAAAAAAACATTAATATCAAAGCTTATGCAAATTTTGTTGACAGTAAGACAATTTCATTTTTTGGCCTTTCTGTATAAGCAACGTTTTTCTTGTTCTCCTGAGTTACACACAATCTCTACACGCTACTGAATATACTACTTTAATCTTTAGCTAGCTTTTTCCATGTCCATAGACAAAGCATGCAGTAATCCAAATATGAAACGAGTAATTGCCTCAATTCAAAGGTGACACTAACATGACTGCAATAATGAAAACAAAAAAGCTAATAAAAAGCTATTTATTGTTTTATCAACCAGTTCTTCTAAAAGCTTCCCAACAAAATTCCTCCACATTGGTCTGAAACTGCCTGTCTGCAATGGATGCAACAAATCCATGTGACAAGGCTTTAAATGGCCTGCGAAACAGAGTGATGTCGTTTGACACACAAACAGATGTGCTGTCCTTTTATTAGTTAACGAAAGGCATTGTCCACTTTAGAAGCATCTTTTCAACTGGGAAATCTATTCACGTGTATTGTTGACATCAGCACAGATCACTAAAAATGTATGAAATTTCCTTTCTCTTTCCTCTATGTTTGCTTTTTTCTTTTCTGTCTATACATCAGTTTCATTTTTATACATAATCAATTGCTGTATCTTTCAGGCATAAGCTCTGCATAGGAAAAGGCACTTTGCCTAGTCTTCACTTCAGTGCCTTTAAGTCCTGACCATGCTTAGCCATGGTTTTAGTGAACCTGCGGACAAATACTGCTTGGTTTTTGGTTTTGGAGTGGTTTTTTTTTATTTGTTTTACAATGGTTAAATGCAAAACAGTAAGGTGTAGTAGAGTGGACGGATTGTGTCAGTCTTTTGCAGTTCATCACACCTGGCCACACTGAACAGATGTATCACCACATCAAGTCACATAAGGTGGGCAGCTCTCTGCTGCTGGGGTCAATGATATTACCTACATACTTAGCTACTATACAATGCTGAAAACTCCCCAGTTCTGAAGAAGATACACAGCCAGCCAACACGCATTTGCCAGGACTGTGGCAGGAGTACATATCCTGGGAGAAAGGAGAAAAACTCCTCAAAATCTCTACTTGCAGGTATACACCCTATTGAATTCAATCACAGTGCCAGTCTATACCAAACTAACTTCAATTTTCAAGTAAAAATAACCAATTAAGATGTGAAAGACTGATCCTATGTTGTTCCCATTTGTTAACCATACCAAAGGTGCAAGACCGTTCTTGGAGAGAGGACTCCCCATAACCCCACTGCTGCAGAGAGGGGAAGAGGTACAACAGCAGGCAGGCATAAGCAACGTCAGCCCTTGCCCGCAGCCGTGAGCATCGCTTCCCCAGCACTTTACCTGACTGTGTGCTAGTTGCCGTCACGGCTGTACTTGTCGAGTGCGTAGGGCTGCTGCTTTCCAACAGGAGACAAGAGCTACCACCACTGTTCTTCTTAACGAACGTCTCAGCGGCACTGGGCAGGGGCACCGGGTGGCTGATTCCCAATTCCTCTTCCTGAGCTTGCTGCCTTCTCAGCGCAACCTGGGAACAAGAAGACAGACGTAGGGCACACTCTCTGGCTCGAGCACAATTTATAATGGTAACAACGAAAGACTCAAACTCAAGGCTGCTTTTTCCTCTTGGTACTCTCTATGGTGTTCATGTCACAATCCAGCCTGCAGGTAGAGGAGGATACAAAGGAGGTTATAAAGCTATTCAAAACCAACACCTTCTTGTGTCCAAACATACACGAACAAACCTATGAAATGCTGGTGCCATACACACCTTTCTCCAATGAGCCCACACAAGGATATATTAAAGCTGACTGCACTCACCAGACACAGTTGCTCTTGGGCAAAGCATACTGTGAAAAGTGTAGTCACTACCCTCCTCTCTGCTGATACACAACTGATGGGAATCAGAAACTCATCTACTTGTGCAGGGCTCCACTGTGTCTCTTCATTAATATAAAGCAGCTCTTCGTGAGGGCTTATACCTGCAATCTGCTGCTCGGCCCAAGCCTGCTGGGCTCCCTTGCTGGTTCTTTGCTGGAAATCTAGCCCTGCATGGGAATTTCAGCACACTGTACACAGAGAGCCATCATGGAAGGAGCATGGCAAACATGGGGAACCATCCTGCAAGCATCTCAGGTAGCATCACACACATTGCAGGTACCTGTCCAGGCCTGAAGCAGCAGAAGCTCCCCATTTCTTTCCCAACACTGTTTCAAAGCCTAGCCAGCACTAGGGAAGCCCGCAGGCACTACACAGTCTGGACATGGGTGCAAACAAACAGTATTCTACCTCACCTGAACCGGCAGATCAGTTTTGCACAGCTCTCCACCTATGCCAAGCTGTGATATCTGTCCAAGCCATGTATATGACACTGGGGGCTTTACCCTGCAACTTGACAGGTGACTGATTTCCATCTGTATTTGAACCTTGGAAATCTGTCCCAGATTACAGACTGGGATCGTGGGCTTTTCTTGCTGACAATTCTCCTTGGTAAGCTGGACAGGACTTCCCTCCGTTTCCATGTTCAACAGCAACAATTTTCTAATACAGATGCATAATACCATTAGAGAAATTAACAACAGCTCTTGCAATAGAGACATCCCAAACAGGAGGTGTAGACTTGCAACTACCATGGGTAACTTTGACTTCACAAGCCAATAACCTTGAACTGTAAAATTCCACCAGCAGCGAGGGGCTTATTGCAGAAATATATCAAAAGGGGGAAAGACAGACTTTCCATGTGTAACTCCTACACAGATAAGGTTTGGTTAGGGAGGCTTTCAAAGCCACTTTCAAATACTAGACAGGGAAGAGAAACCCCCCCCAGGAGCGGAACCGCCAGAACCGGCTAACAGGAGGCATTCACCACCTGACAGAAGCTGCTGGGCAGAACAGTCTGTGCAGAAGGGGACACCTGTGCAGCGAACACCCCATTTCGTGCTACCTCCCCCGAGGCAGGCACCAAAGGGATCCACTTTTATTATTCTGTGGTTCACACTGGTCAGAGAAAGCACATGTAACTTGGGCATAACAACAATTTCTGGACCGCCGTGCCACCAACGAGGAGGAATTATTTAAATGAATGAAAGCTCCCAGTGGGTTCAGAGGATGTTTGCTATATCTGCACTGAATAATTAAATCAAAAAAAGCAGGGAAGGATTTAATCCAGGGCTGTTAAGGTTCTTAAATCTGTCAGTGGGACACTCATTTTATGCAGGATCACGAAGCTCTGAGCGCACATTAGCTGCAAACTGGGTCAGTGGGTCTGGTATCACTGCCTTCACTTGCATCAGCAGTCCTAACGCCTCCCAGTCACTTCGTCTGCAGGGGACTACTTGCACAAACGAGAAGGTGCAACTCCACTCACAGAGCTCAAGCACACTGGTAGCTATTACACTCCCAGGACTCCTCCTAATGAAGTTTTCAAGATAAAGACGGTAAGGACTAATACAGCAGTCATGTACGTTGCTGAGGAGCTGTGACTTTAGCGGAACTACCTAACGAAAAAAGTTATTCCTACACAAAACTGGATGCAGTTTGGTTTCTTGGCGAGTATCAGAGTCCTTGTTTAGATTTAAGACGGCCCAACTACACAGCTATTTACAGAGCCGCTCTATGCAAAAACAGGAACAACGCTGTTCGAAAGAAAAAGAAAAAAAAAGTCTTTTTACAAATGCACTCAACTAAAGCCACCTAGCACGAGAAAAACCAGCAGATACACGGAATCCGAAAGCACCAGTGTGAAATATTCTCGTTAACCAATTAGCTGGGTAGATTATTATCTAGTTCAAAACAAGCTGAAAAACGGCAACTTGACGTTAACGAGAACTGCTCCTCTCCGAAGGCTTTCGGGCAGCCCGGCGCAGCCCGGCGCAGCCAGCACGCCCGCGCTGCGCGCAGTTCCAGCCCGAGACGCGTCCCGGCGCGCTCCGGGGTGCGCAGCCAGACCGGCCGCTCGCCGCTGCGGCAGG
>VWZZ01005587.1:135313-170685 GCA_013399095.1 Psophia crepitans
GCAGCTCTATCTGCGGCGTGTTTGCGGGAGCGCACGCGTAGTTGCTCATTTTCATAGATCCCGGTCTGTGTGTTCTGTCCCCAGCTCTCGCCCCAGCTCTGACCACAGGCAAGTTACTGTACGAAGGCCAGAATGCCTGGAGAACTTGCTCACCTTCGGCTGTATCTATTTGCTTTACTCTCCGTTTGCAAATCGTCCGTGCAGTTTATTATTTCAGCAGCTTATTATTTTCTTATTTACGGGATTTTTCTGTTAGCAAAACAAAATTGTCCTTTTAAACTTGCCCCTTATTTTCGCTTCCTGCTTGTTAACTGCTGCTGTTTGTCGGGTTGGTGGTGGCAGCGTTTGGGACTGTCGGACACGCTGACCGCAAACGGTGTAGAGATGCATTACATCTTCCAGCATCGGGTGCCCCTCTGCTCCATCAGAAGTGGACAAAAAAGTGCACGGACCACTTTTTGCTCTCGCCATACTGCCAACTCGGGTCCGTTTTTGCACTCATTGCACTGCCAACGCTTAATTCATTCCCTGGCAGGTTCTCTTTCAGCTTTACAGATTTCTAACTTTCTCTCACTCCTACAGACTTACATTATTTTTCCTCAGTTGTTTCAGTCTGATTTTCCTAAGCCAAATTGCATGTTATTATCATACCGTGTTTCTAATCTTTCTCAATCTCTTTGTACAGATATTCTGCTCACACTTCTCCCAAATCAGCATCCACTGCAGAAGGGATTAACATGCTTCTTGCTCCTCCTGCTAGGCTAGTGATGCAGATTAAACCACCACAATAAAGGGCCTCTGAGCAGATACATGTGGTTGGACTGGAAAATTCTCATGATAAATTTGCAAGAACGAGTGCATGGTGGGTGGGGGCATTTCCTGGGCCAGCCTCTGCCTGCGGACACGTCCCCAGTACCAAGGGGTTGTAACTGGCTGGCTCTAAGGCTCACTCACCCCTGGGACCGGAGAAAAATTGCTCTTCGGGCCCCAGAAAATGCCCAAGAGCAATGCAGGGGCACAGATAGAAAGATGACTGCCAGAGACAGCCGGTGGCTTTTCGCACCTCAAAGAAAGGTGCGATACTGTGGCCAGGCAGTAGAGAAGGATCTTTGTTAATCAGCCTCTTTGCCATGGCACGGAAATGAAACGGCATGTCTTCGTCCTAGTGAAGATAACGTGGCTGAGTGGTGAAGGACAGTGTTATTGGGGGAGCACGAGCTACCCTGACAACTCTGTAGCTAGCCAAAGCTCTTAAAGAGAACACAGCAAGGGCTGTTTCTCCATCAGTGGATAAAGCCATTAAGTGAAAAGCTAAAGAAAAAAATTATCGGAATATCTCCTAGAAATACCTATTTACTACTTCCCTTCAGATCAGCACTTACAGTTCACACAAAAGTATGCGCACTGCTTTGAAAAAATTGCACCCTTTATGTTATCTAAGTAATAATCCTGCAAATGGCTGTAGTGGTGCTTAGAAGACATGGAGATAGACGTTTTCTATTCATGGCTGAATGTATTTAATAATACTCTGCTTAAGAGTATAATCATGCCCTTACTTAGAGGTCTTTACTGTAGAGGTCTTTGAAGGGCAGTTTTGTACAGCAAGGATTATTTAAAAGGCAATTTATCTTTGCTGGTGCTGGCTGTGTTGGCTAACCAAACAGAAGACGCACAGACGTGGTTCCCAGTGAAAAGTGACCAAGGGTAAAGACTCCACTTGTCCAGTGGCACAAAGTAGCACAGGTGGGTAAAATGAGGGGGGAGGAAAGGTCCATCATGCCTGCCTCTGCGCTCCCCACCACCACATTTAAGTCCCAGCCCAAGCACTCACAGCAGGTACTAACTGCCTGAAGGCTCTCATTTCCCCTGATGGTCTTCTCATTCCTGACTTTTCTTCAGGGATCATGCATGCAGTGGGTGTGTGGACACGTACGTTTTTCTTTTAATAGGAAAAGCTGAAAGTGTGTATCATTAAGGAAGCAGAATACTTACAACAGAGGTTTTCAGGCACTGAGTTAATTAATCTTATATAATAAAGAACCATCTAATATATTGACCAATATATGTTGTATTAGGTTTGCATGGCAAGGTTTTGGTAGTGGGGTGGCTTCTTGAGAAGCTGCCCGAAGCTTCCCCCATGTGCAATAGAGCCAATGCCAGCCGGCTCCAAAGACGGACCCACCGCTGGCCAAGGCCGAGCCAGTCAGCGACAGTGGTAGTGCCCCTGGGGTAACACAGTTAAGAAGGGGAAAAAAACTGTGCGACAGCAACTGCAGCCAGGGAAAGAAGTGAGACGATGTGAGGGGAACAACTCTGCAGACACCGAGATCAGTGAAGGAGGGGCAGGAGATGCTCCAGGCACCGGAGCAGAGACTCACCTGCAGGAATGGTGAGGCAGGCTGTCCTCCTGCAGCCCATGGAGGTCCATGGTGGAGTAGAGATTCCACCTGAAGCCTGTGGAGGACCCCATGCCATAGCAGGTGGATGCTTGAAGGAGGCTGTGACCCATGTGAAGCCTGTGCTGCAGCAGGCTCCTGATAGAGTGGCTTTGGTGGGCACCTGGATTTTTTACCACGTATGTATACAGCTGTAAGGCAGTACTACTTCCAGAATGATTTACTCACATCCTTTGTTCCCATTGCCTAAAAACCTGGCAGGAAAACAGATGTGCTGTTTTATAAAAAACTTTAAGAAGTTGTTACAATCGTCTCTTGAAAAAAAATAATTGTTATCGTATTTCCTGCAAGTTGCGCCAGGGGAGGTTCAGGTTGGAGATGAGGAGCAATTTCTTCTCGGAAAGGGTGGTCGGGCATTGGAACGGGTTGCCCAGGGAGGTGGTGGAGTCACTGTCCCTGGGTGTGTTCAAAGCAAGGTTGGATGTGGTACTTAGGGTCATGGTTTAGCGGGTAATAGGTGTTAGGGAGACAGTTGGACTAGATGATCCTTGAGGTCTCTTCCAACCTTAATGATTCTATGATTCTATAGTATCAGAAGTATACAGAAGTTCCCAAATATTTTTGCAGGTAGGACGCAATTCTGCAGCTCCTTAACAGCACTTTGCTGTCCAGTGGTACTTGATGAGAAGAGATGAGGTACTGGTATGTTGGATGATTTCATACCAACCAAATAGAAAGTGGAGCAACTGATGGAAAAAGACCACAACCAGGTAGCTCAGCTCTAACCTGGCAGTTCTCCTCAGTGTGCCTGCACAGAGACACAACAGCCAAAGTGAAGTGAAACAGGCAGGAAATTTTTAACTGACATTCCCTAGGCTGTCTGTAGTGAAGGCTGGTGCTTTCACAGTTCATGACTGAAAAATGACACAAACATGAATCAGAGTATCCCTTTCCTCTAATCTCATTGTGGCCATTTTTAACAGTGTTTAATACAAAATCCTCCCTGCACGTCTTCCAGTGTTGCTACTTGACCTCCTACCTCTGCCCCTCATCCCACATCAGGGTCTCAGAGGCATCCCCATGTGAAATGAACATCTGAAGCATCTCCGATTAGAGAGGACGCGCTGGTAGTTAAGCTTTCAGTCCATGGACCTGGATGCAGGCACAAGATGTAGGAAGGCATGAACTTTATGGCCCCACATCCAGACACAGCCCACTGAAGAGGGCTGCTCGCAGCCCCAGTACGAGCGTGAGCGCTGTTTCGGCCAGCTCTGCTGCTGCCTTTCAAAGGCAGGAGCCCTTGGGTTGCTTCCATCCCAGCAAACAGAGCCAGTCCTGTGTGTCAGGGATTGACGCCAAGGCTTGCATTATTCACACCAGGGCTGAACTGGACCCCGAGCAGCCAGACTTCTCAGCCAAAAGTATGAGACACCAGAAGAAACAGACGTAAAAGCTATTTCTAGAATAACTTGAGTTCTTCCAGCTGTATCAAGAAGATAAAACCTCTGAAAGTACGTCTTGCAAAAATGCCTTCTTCAGTCACTGCATTTGGATCAACACTGTGTTGGCTAATTTCCATAATTTTAGAACTCAGTACCAGTAACCCTCACCTTTTCTTTCTTAGTGAGATTGTAAGTGGCAGCTTCACTTAATATGTGACAGTATAACTTGAAAAAGACAGTGACACATTTTACAGTCTTGAAGAACTGCCAGAGCTTTTATACATTCACTGACAGAGTTCAAAGGCGATGGCATCATGCTTGGATATACCGAGAGTCCATCATCATCTGATCTGAACTGAGAATCCAGTGCTGGGGACAGTGTGTGGGGGTAGCTCGGTTCAGTGCTGGTATGCATGGTGAACCCCTTAATCCCAGCACCTGTGATAAATGCTCTCCAGCATCAGGGAATTAAACTTGGCTTGCAGAGGGCATCGGTGGATGCAAACATTTTTGGGAACCTCTTAATTATTTCCTGGGGAAGGGCCTGACTTTCAGTGTGAACTGCTTTAGGTGTCAGCCTCTTGGAGACAGGAGGGCCACCCAAGAGAACACGATGATAAAGGAAGAAATTATTTTTTTTTCCTCTTTTTCCTTTTTTTTTTTTTTAACTGCTGAATCCACTAAGTCTCCCCTAATAGGATTTTAGTCCAAAAATTACATTCACTGACTTTGGTAAAACAGTCAGATTTATTCTGTACTTTTCACCTATATCCACACCAACACATCCAAAATTTTGGTTGATTTTGGCAATCTTACTGACACCGCATACCACAATGGCCCATTTCACCACGCAGCTAGAACTGGGGGCACTTCACTTTACAAGGCGTTTTAACCCAAGCTATCAGGAAGAAACTGAACATTGCACAGAAATGCAGAATCCGCAGCTTCCTGTAACATTTTCTAAAGCTCTAGGAAGCCAGTTCTGGGTCAACCCTTTTGCTTACCAGGAAAACGGCACCAAAGTAAATCCAGGAACTCTGAGTTGCATAACCTGACTCTTGCATGCTCTTGGAAGGGTCAGATGCCTCCCCAGACTTCTGCAAGTTAAGGTCATTAGAAAACAATGCAATCACTTAGAAAATTCTAACCCCTAGCGTGTTGGTTTCTGATACACAAATTCTCTACAGATTGGGTGGGGGCGGGGGGGAAGAAAAAAAGGGAGGAATGTTTATTTCCGCACTCCTCTTCCCATACGTTTTTCCAGGTAAAAAAAAAGTTGACAACTCTCCCTGGGTCATTAGTCACCTCAACCACTGGACCAGTGTTTTTTTTTTAAACCCTTTGGCGACAGTTGCGCACCCAGGACTCCCCGTGCGCCCAGGAGTCCCATAGATCTGTTGAGAAAGAGAGACGGGGACCTGTGCCAACCCAGAAAATTAGAGTATGGCCCTCCGCTCTGAAAAGCTAAATTCACAGGCTTTTCAATTTTTTATTTTTTCAAACCTCAGGCTACAGCGTGTACAAATACGCATGTGTGCAAGTGAAGCACAGTAGCAAGGTAGTAGTGCAGCAACAAAGATCATTGTTTAAAAAACTATTTTGTTTTAAAACAAACAATTGTTTAAAAAAGCAATACAGTGGCACTACTGATGAGGACATTATCAGATGTCTCGGCATACTCTAACAAATTCAGAGTGTAATCTACAGGCTTTAAAACAGCTGTCCTAGAATCAGAGTATCTCAGGTTGGAAGGAACCCATAAGGACCATCAAGACCAACTCCCTGCTCCTTGCAGGACTACCTAAAACTACCCTAATGAGGTGTAAGCCAGAGTTAAAGGTATGAGCACTAACTTTCTTAAGAGAGCACAAGTTGACTGGTTTTGGTTAAACCAGTGCTAAATTACAATTATTTTCTTGGTAAAACTGAAAGTAGAAACCTGTCCCTGGTCCAAATTTTGTCCAGGCAGTATAATGTCTCCCCAGTAGACCAGAATTTAATCAATTAGATACAGGCAAACATGTATAAATAAGTGAACTGGATTTTCTGTAAAATTAGAACAAGTTCTGGAAAAAGATTATTAAAGCAGTCATCCTTTTTCTTCATCAGCTTGATTTAACTCCAGTAGCACCATGTGTGTTTTAAACTCATGAAGGCAAGATAGATTGACATTGTTTTCCAGGCAGTTGTTCAGACTGTGGCAAGAGGTGGCAGACCAACAGATCTGAAAATGAAACAAAAGCCACTCTTGCCATGCCCAAGGCAGGAAGATTTAACTTTCATTAATTCTGCTCATCAAGAAACCCACCCAGCTCCTAAGCAGTTGCTCAAATGCCCAACAAGGAACTTACTGGGAAGCCTGCGCTGCTATCATGTACTGTGCGTGACCAAGCCTGAGGTCATCAGGTGGATGCTCGAGCTCAGCTCTCTGCCACTCAGGATGCCCTGCACCCACCGTCTCTGACTGAGCAGAGGGGCACTTTTTTCTGTTTAATTTTTTTACAGCTGCTGCTGCCATTTGCCATCAGTCTGGTGTCAGAGGGAAGACCTTATTCTCACAGTTAATTTGGCAAGTTGGTGGCAGACCTCTTTAACTAACAGGTAGGACCCAGGTGAGACAGCATCCACACACTAAGTGACAGTGAGAAGAAAAGTTGGCCAGAGGGGTGCAACAGTAAAAACTGACTGACCTCAAGGTGGGGATGGGGGTCCTTGTTTGGGACTGCTATGGTAAGATATTTTTCCACCCCTCCAGCAGAAAGACTTCACCTGCCCTTTGCCTTGATGTGTTTTGCCCTGCCTTGACTAACCAATCTACCCTCTTTCACTGCTGCAGTTGTAATTTGTAGAATTTCTGGGTGATGACAAATCACAGGTAAAAAAGGAGAGGAGTAGAACAGCATAATGAAATTTTATTCTGAAAATATGGCAAGAGTCTAAGGCACTTCAAACATTTCAATACACATGACTAAAGTGAATGTGACAAGGTAATAGCATTCCATAAATATGCACCGAGAACTACGCTCAATTCCACTCAAGGGGAAGATACAGCTGGTACCTCTAGTTTCACTCTCCAATAAACATGTATGGAGCTTACAGACCGACACAGTTAATAAAAATATGGTAACAGGACATGTAATTCTTCATGTAGTTTTTAATTATTAAGGATATAAAATGTTGAAAATACTGTGTTAATTTTATAGATACTAGTATCTTTCAATATAAAAAGTTACACATTATCCCCAATTAGCAACAACATTTTTAGTGAACTTCAGACCTGACGAGAGGCTCTATCCCCAATACCTACCCACTCACCCACCAGCTCAAGATCCACGGAGCTGACCGTATAAGCAACTGCAACTTCTGCATTTCAACATAATTAAAAACATCAAAGTCATGTTGGAATGAAATTTATGAAAAGGTTACTGTGATAAACTCTAGGCACAGTAAATATGAGTGTGTTTTAGATTGAATAAAAACAAGCCACTGGGACACTGCTGCATGGATAGCTTTAGAAGTCTTACACTGCACATAACATAGGAAAGGATAATCTACAACAAAGAAAAACAGAATTTATGCCAGTGTACGGAAAGACAAGTAGGTGAGCAAAAGAACAGTTCTGGCTAAGGTTCTCAGCTGAGCACTACTCAACTACACGCTTGCTTCAAGTTTAGAGTTTTCTATCTTTAGCACTAGATCTCTGCTTTCACTTTGCTGGTGAGTACAGGCACAAGACAATTACATTCAGTATCTGTCTCAGTAAAACAGTAACATTTAGCAGCTTAAAGATGGCATAGTGATTTTTACAGATATTCATGCACTACTACTCAAACGTGGCTCTGTGGGCGGGACCCGGAGATGTCTTTCTGCTAAGCCTAGGAGTGCCCTAGAAAAGAGGAAACAACAATTAATCAAAGGGGAATTATTCCAGCCAGCCAGATGAGAACACAGCCCTCACAGGCACTCTGTTCAATCCCTTGCCTTTCATTGCACAGATTAATCTTTTTCTTTTTTTTTTTTCATTTTATAAAGTACAGCGCCTACTAACATAACAGCCTTCTAACTGAGAGGGCATGTTGTTTAGACAGTGAAACATTTAGCAGCAGTTTATCAGGAGAGCGAGCTGGGGCTCAGAGAGCAGGTGGATAGCTGCCAGGACAGCTGTAACTCCAGAAAACAGCTGTGTTTTGGTGACCACATCAATAATTAGCATTACAATGATGCAACAGCTCCTCTGCGCACTAGCCAGAGTCAGTGAACCCTGCTAGTGAGCTACCTGTAACTCCAGATAAAATGGAGGAAGAGGAGGAGATGGGGGTATCCTACAGCCAGGGTTCAGCCTTCTGCCATCAACCTGTATTTAAAAATGTACATTCCACTTACAGCACAAAAATTATCCTATTAATAAATCTGAGATTTCATGTGCTGTACTGCTGTACAGTTGCTGGGGTATGTGTGTAATTTCTTGTTCCTGTTTTACTACTATGTTCTGTTGCAGCAAGTTAAAACATAAGCTGTAGGAGGTTGCATACTGACCGGTGACTGGGTTTTGGAAAAGTTGACATGGGCATAAAGGAGAACCGCTATGTCCTTATGTCCAGCTTCCAGGGCTATTGAAAGTGCTGTGCTGCCATCCTGAGAGGCAAAGGAAGAAATAAGAGAATTAGTGGTTGTGTGCATTAACAGATCTCTAAAAGCCCCATCAGCCCACAGAGAAGTTATGGAGGCCCTACTGCCCAGACAGTCAGTTGTGTTAATTTAGAGTCTTGTTTAATTTCTTTTATTATAATTAAGTGACAATAAGCCTTGCACTGCTGTTTTATGAGGCAGTCCAATTGTCAGAGGCCTCATAATTTCTCTCAACGAGGAGTCTCGATTATTGCTGAGGAAGAATGAGCACGCCATTATCACAATAACGTTACATGTAGTGCTGTGTAAGACCAGTGATTTCAGAAGATTGGGCTGTCTGAGAGAAAGTACAGTGTCAGTGAGGAGTGGAAGAGAAGATAAGGGAGGGATAAATGCTACTCAAATATCATGATAATTGCTGTGTAACAATGATAATTGTTGTGTTATAGCTCCCATTAACCCTAAGAGTAGTCGCATTCATAATTCCAAAGGCTCCCTGATGGAAGTCTAACTACAAACAAATGGACTTTCCTGGTCAAATACTGTCACCTCAGTTTTGTGGAAGATACTATTGCTTTCAGAAACCATCGTTGTTGAGGCCGCTAGAAGCAAAGAGTGCTTTGGGGTACTTTATTGACCTGCTGTTTTCCCCTCAAACCATGTTTGGTCCAGGAAGAAGTAGATGTTCAGGCAACCTGTGATACGAACCTCTCAGCTGTCACACTTGCACAAAGCTGCCACATTCCCAACTCTGCCTGCCTCCCTTCCTTCCCTTTCTGAAATTGGTGCATCGTGTGGATACAACCCCCTGCTCTCCAGTGGTGTTAAAATTACAAGGCAGGCAGCTACAACCTCAGCATAAATGTCACAGTAGCTCGCTGGTCCACTGCCTGGCTTATGGCTCTGGTGCACAGAAGTTTCCACATAATGCCAGTATTTGAAATGTCCTCTCATAGGGACCGCCTCATATGTTGGCTCTCTGAATGGAGCACCTTTTCCAGCCGCTGCCATAGCACTGGTATTAAGAGAGGTCAGGACCAGTTCAAGGAAACTGTAAACCCTTCTTCCAGCATGGGACAAGACAGACAGCATTCAAGTGGATCTAACTGTCCTGAGCAGACAGGGAGCTAGAAGAGCTGTCCACAACAGTCCAATGTAACACACAACAAACTCACAACAAATACTCCAGAGTCAACATCAGGAAAAGCCAAGTTCTTCAAGAGAGATGCTGAATCACTGTCAGAGTGGCACACATCAGTAGGATGAAGCTCAGCTTACTACTGATCATGAACCGTCACGTTCAGAATAGCTAGGGGAATGTTAAGAATCTCATAATCTCTCAGCGAAGACAAACCCATTATAAAACAAGTAAGGAACAGCCAAGGTGTGCTTGGGAAACAGTATTAATCTGCCCACAGGAATAGGCAAGTGTCATGTCCCCATAAAGACTTCAATTACTGACTCAGGGATTAATAGTGCTCACAGCATCCAGGCTGCAGTAACCTAGGTGGCCCCAGAAAGTGTTTGTTACACTGAGGCCTCCTTACATTTTCTCCTCAGGCCAGCTGTTACACACCACTGGCACTGTCAGGCAACTAAGCTGGCTCCTGCAGAAGGTGAGCGTATGAACAGAAACGATGTCTCTGCCTCTCTGCAGCAGCTTCAACAAATAACCACCTGCTGCCCTCCCAAACCCCAAACCCAGGCTCCCTTTCAGCGCTCAGTGGGTGAAGGCAACAGGAAGAATGGAAATGTACCCAAGGAGCGATGTTAGCGGGAACACAATACTGGCAAGAAACCAGCTAAGTAGCTAAGTCAACATTTTCAGGCTTGAGAAGTCTACAGATCAAACTGTCTGCTGACAGCGTAGGTTGCAATGACCCTTGCAAACGAGAATTATGCAAGTGTCTCACTTGGCACTGAAGTCACAGCCTGGATCTGTTTATTGTCAGGACAATGTAGCTTCGTAACTGAGACCAAACCTGTACCACCAAAAATCATGGTGTAGATACCGTATGAACATCCTGTGAAGAGAACTATTGGGCTGATGTTTGCCACAGACACAGAAAAGCAATACAGCAAGGCTCCTAAGTCACCAGATAAGGTCCTAACTGAAAACTGGAAGACTCCTGAGAAAGGGAGAATGAACGTCAGATAGGAAGATGTTTTACCATGATCCAGTGGTTTTTTTGGTTCTGGCCACTGCGCACGTACAGCTAACCATAAAATCTGCTGCTGGGTTGGTCCGTTAGAAAAGTAAAGATACTAGTCAAATAATCACAGCACTTGCTACCACAAAGCAGAGGATTTCTGCATTTAGTACTTTGGTACGGCGAGTCAGAAATCCATGTTAATAGATTTCAGCAGCACTCCACTGCATCAAAAAAAATGAATTAGATAAAACATTCAGGAATGGAGAAGTTACATGATGAAGCACTATCTGGAAAGGCAACTCACATTGTCCTCCAGCGTGCCATTACACCCAGGCTGAGCCAGCAGAAGTTTGACAATCTCTACGTGTCCATGTTCACTAGCACACATCAGAGCTGTAGAGCCCTCGTCGTCCTGGATATTGACGTCCGCACCACAGGCCAGTAAAGCTTTGACCATGTCTATACGCCCGTGACTCACAGCTAGCATCAGTGCAGTCTGACCAGCCTGCAAAGTAGAGGAAAACCCAAACAGATACAGAGACAATCAGTGACAAAGCGTGCACACTTTTTTTTTTGGCACTGTGCTGTTTCTGGGGGAAAAAAAAATAATGTTATTTTATACAGCACAAGGCTCTACTCGACATTATTTAAATACCTTTTATGCATAATACATACCACAGTCACGTGGCTATTTATTAAATCAATGGAACATATCGGACCTACTTCTGGACATCTGGAGTTCCTTGGAAGGAACCAAATTGTGCAAAATTTGTAAATGCATCCTAAAATTCAGGAATAGTTCTTTCTTGTATTCAATCTTCATTTTCAGAAGAGATCCAGACCTGAGGCTCAGCTGTTCTTCCCGTTTTGAGCCCATTTTGTATACAGTAGTCATCACACAAACATCAAAGACTGCAGAAGGCGAGAGTGAATGCGTGCGAAAGCTGAACCAATGGAGCGGGGATGGGAGCATGGAAGGAGAGATAAAAAGACAGAGGATTGTGAACTGTGCCTCCTGAACCGTTTGACTGACCTGGCTGGCTTTAGCATTCACGTCCCCACAGCTGAACAGTTCCTCCACTATCCTCATGTCCTTCTCCGCTTCCACAGCTGCAAGAGCAGCAAGCATGATGGGGGTATAGCCGGCCTTGTTCTGATGATTTACGTTACAGACATCTGCAGAGGGATGAGATAATTTCTTTGGAAAGCAGGAACCCAAAAAGCAGCAATTGTGCTAATGAACTGAATAAACTGTTAGTAGAGCAGCCTATAAAAAGAAAATGCAGCAATTGCTCTCATAATGGAAGCAATTCAAGAGACAGTAGAGAAGAAAAAAATGAACAGGAGTGCTCTTGAGCCTGAGAAAGAAAAGGATTATCTTGTACTCTGCATGCAACACAAGGGAGAGCACAAAGCCATCTTATATGTTATCGTTTAGGGCTTTCTTTGCGATTTTTTTTTTCCTTTTGTAAAAGCAAGAGGCCTGAAATTTGACATGACCATCAGGGTCATGGGTCTGAACCCCAGGAATACCATCAGGAGAGTCTTAAGCTCCGCTCCTGAGGAGATCCACTCTGCAAAACAGAAACAGACCAGCCACACGGGCAGCAGAAAAGCTGTTTCTCCTCAGCAGAAACACTTTCCTGTAATTGGGTTTATTTTAAAGATCTGCAAGTGTACTTTGACATGTTTTGGAGCTACAGAAAAAACCTTTCAACTAAAGACTGTTTCCAGCTCTACAGTGTATTGATGGCGAACAAAAGTACTCTGGGAACAAATACAGTTAAGTCCTCTGACTAGTGCCAGCAGCTGACAAGAGTTCTCCTTTTTGTTCAAGTCTAACCTCCAGTCTCTCCCTGTTCCTAAAATTCTGCAGAAATCTGGCAGGGCTTATTAGTTTACCAGGCAGCGGGGCTTTCAGTGTGCTCGTCGTACTGGAAAGCAAAGACTCAGACTGTATCTCTAGACTTGGGGTTAAATCACACCACAGATATCTTAACAAGAACAAATGTTTCAGGAAGTTCTTTAGATTTATTGCCAAAGCTTCCCCCCCCCCCTTTTTTTTTTTAAGGGAAAAGAACATTCCAGAAGCAACACAAGTGCAGATACAAGAAAATGCACATTTTTGCATGATCCACAGACATTCCGGTGTTACGAGTGGTAGCCCAACCTTACTTTCTGGGAAGCCACTGTAGCCACAGAACATGACACTGCTACACGCATTACTTCATGAGTAATCAATAATTATTGGAAGTGATGCTCTCCTACCCTGACTAGACTACTTCAGCATAGCTGTGTCTCCTGAGGTCATATTTCAGATCCTTTTCTATACGGCTAACGAGCAGAGCTGTTTTCCCATTTGCCCTCTTGGTAACACTGCATGGTGATACAGAGGAGTCTCACCTCACCTGCTCTTCCCACCACACAGACACGGGTTCTTGTACCAAGAATCTGCCTGTGACATAACCACATTGCAAAGCTGACTGTAGTGACCATTCAGACATGCTTGAGAGGAAGGCTGGTGAAAGCTGAAGGAATTTGCCTGTGCACAAATATTTTCCAAGTGCTGGCACATGCAGTGTGCTCCCTCACACCTGGCACTGGGCACGGTTGTTGGGTTTTACAGCTAAAACCTGCTGTCTTCACAGGAATACACCAGTTGCTGTAGAATACAGGAGTCCTGACTTCCAGCAGCAGATGAGCGTGCTCACGCTACCCTGAGATACCCAGAGCAGAGGAGGGGCAGGTTCCTCCCACCGCTGCTGCAGAGCCAGCCTGCTGCATTTCTCTGTGCTCCTGACATTCCCCGCATTCCCCCGCCATGACTCACTCTCCCCAACAGGCTGCCTTCAAACAGGACCAGAGATTTCAAAGCGCTCTCTTTCCTGCTGAGGAAGTCTGTGCAGTCACAGACTCTGCTGGGTTATCAAAGCTAAGATTTGTATCATTAATATCCTCCTTTATCTGATGTTACCCTTCTGGTTTTATAAATATTACTGGGTTTACACTCCAGTCATATTGTTGACCTAGTTAAGCTTCATAGCCAACAATGACAGGTTTTATAACTGGTTTAGGAAAAGGAACTTCAGTCAGGAAGCAAAATTAGGCTTAAACGGATTACATCTTGCCAGAGACGAGCTCCAATGTGTGACCTTCTGGTTTAGTGCATGTAGGAAGCAGATGCTTTGGAGTCTCCCCACTGCCACTACCATCTCTGCATGTGTGTGGGCAAGGGGACTAACGGAATGAAGCTACCAAAGCAACTAAATGAAGGGTCATCACATTGCTCATGGATCAGGAAAATGCTCCTATTCGGCAGAATGCCATGTTGCTCCAGTTTCTCATGACAGCAATACAGATGACCGAAGGTGGTGGCCAGTAAAAGCTTCTGTACTGTTCTAGTAAGATAAAGCTATGCTAGTTTGAGGGTTTAACTTGGATGTTGATATCTGAATGCATCTTTCTTCACCAGCACCCTACCCTTGGCTGAGCAGCAGCTGCACTGCCTCCAGAGAAAACTGGTGGAGGCGGTGCTGCTGAACTTAGGCTACAGTCCAAGAGTCAGGGATCTACCTAACGGTCCGAAACACTGGTCAGCTCTGCACATAATCTCCTTGAGTGTTTTTGTAACTTCCTCAAGAGCCATCACCACCACCTCCAAAGCGAGCACTAGAAACAAGGACTCTAGACTACCCAAGTGAGCCATCACGTAATGGTTAACAGTTGTAACAGCTGTTGGAGGAGCCCCAGACTTGACCTCTTGCTCTTCAAGAATTCCACCCATGAGGACGGCAAACCCACCTCCCACTCCCCCCAAAAAAAACCAAAGAAGTCAACCTACTTGCATCCAGAAGAAGCTTTACAATTTCAAAGTTAGAATGTGAGACACTGTAATGCAGAGCTGTGTTTCCGTTTCCATCTGCCATATTGATGATATGTCTGAGGACAGCAGGAGAAATCTCTTCAAAAGCAGTTATGTAGTCTCCAACCATTTCAGGGACAGCTGACTTCTGACTTGAGACACGAAACCACTCATGCTGGATGGTATTTAAACAAAACCTCTGCCAAAACCAAGACAGAAAAATTTAGATATGGGCAATCTATTTAAAGGATTTTCCATCCCACAAACCAGTGATGTGGGAGGTCAGGCCTTTTTTAGTCAAATGTGGGAAGAAAGTAGTCAGCTCACAAACAAGATGTATGGACTAAAGATTCCCCTCTGACTAAACCAGTCTTTAAAATACCAATAGTTTACCTACTCTCACTTTACTCCATTTTCAGGACTGGTTGACCTCTGAGGGCACAGAATTTTAGGATGAGATCATCCCCAGAATTAATGGGTATCAAACACTGGTGAACAGAAAAAAAAACCTGGAGTAATCACTTCCATGAAACACTTAAGTTTCATCAAACACTGATGAACCCAAGACTAAGAGCATTGGGAAAGCACATTTCTCGGGGACTTACATCAACGGCATGCCAAGTCTACTAGGCCCAATCCTGAGGCATGAACTAGCAAATGCACAAAGCATAGGAGAACTGGCTGGAGCGCAGTTCCGCAGGGGAAGAGCTGGGCATTACAGAGGATCACAAGCTGAACCCGAGTCAACACTGTAATGAAAAAGGCAAATACTGTTTGGGGGTGAATAAACAGATGCATAGTTTGCACGGCATCTGATGTAGTCCCTTCTCTCTGCCTAACACTGTGAAAGCAATAGCTGGACTACCTTGCCTGGTCCAACCACTGAATGACACATAAGATCTGGTGAAAACAGTTTCAACAGTGAGCAGCGAGAACGATTAGAAGTCAAGGCAATCTCCTGATGGGACAGACATCTGTGCTGAAAGAACAGCTGGGGAAAGGAACATCATAACATTTTCACAGTGCAAAAGGATGTTGCAGTGAGAAAAGAAAGAACCTGCTCTTCACCTGCAGGATGTAGCAGTAAGGGATTTCAGCAGCAATGAGAAGATACCAGTTACGTGTTCAGGATGAACCACTGGTATGGACTGAGGGTGGAGGGTAGGAAACTCAAAGGCCACATAGCTGTCTGCTGGGAACACGTACGTAGAGCAGATCTAGCTGTGAGCCAAGCGGGCTCCTGCAGTCACTGCCAGCTCTAACTTCCTGAGACAACTTCTCTGACCTGAAAGGCCCACTGTGTCTTTCTTCTCTTCTCATAAACCCCACCTGCAAGGTGGCCAGGAAGTTCAAGAACAATTCTGCAGAAAAGACACTCAGCATGCTTCTCTAGCCTATAGAGAAAACACAGAGGACCTGTACCAGTAGCTCTGGAGGGGGCCCATGACCGGTAGAGGGAAAATATTCTATACATGTCAGTACTACATATATATATCTCTACTATATGGACGTATATACAAAATATTCTACATCAGTACTACTATAATTAAAACTTAGAAGGTCCACCTATTTGAGTTAAGACACCACACGTACTGTGAACATACAGAGCTGAAACACAAAAGAGGTCATAAAGCGACACTATATAAATGTTTCTTTTTTATTACTATTTTAGGCACTATTGAGTGCAAAACACCACTAAGAAATCATTTTTACAGTCCCAGTATCACACGCATTATTAAGGAAATGGTACACTTTTTTTATTCAAGTAATCCATCACACCCCAAAAGGAGCAGTCTGCAACACTTTCTGGTGTAAAAACCAGCTACAGGAGCTGAGTATGTTGGAAGAGGTTGGGACAATTCATTCATATCCCTAGCTGCACTGAAGTTTACTCTTTTTGGACAAGATGTCTTTATCAGCTGGAGGACAGAGAACAAGAGCTGATTAGTCTGCAGTTCTCAGCTACAAAGCACCTCTTGTGCTGGCAAACACTTCAAGCACAAGAAAGAAACATGGAAATTCAAATTATACTTCCAAGGCAGAGATTATCACCTGGTTCTGCCATTTCTGACACTTTCAACTCCGACTGGGCCTGAGGTGTTTGTTGTTTGAACACCTGAGCTACTCCTGAAGGACTGACACAGGATTAAAAACCACCTGTCACAACTATATTAGACAACATTTCAAAACATTTCCTGGCCCACAGATGTCAGAACTGGTCACAGACAATATTTGTATCTGTGTCTTACAGACAGTACAGACAGATTGTCTTTAAGAAGCTGAAGAAGCTCTACCATAGAGGAGACTGGCACTGGATTGCTGCCTTTTACATCACCGCACAGCAATAACAAACGCAAAGTTCAACTTCCTATCACTAAGCTGTGTTCCTTTGCTTTCAGATTGCCCTCACAAAGTAGCATGGGCAATTTCTATGTAAGGCATATAGGCACCCTCTACATGAAGCAAAGACAACCTTATTTCTTGAGACCAAGTTTTAACAACGAATCCTCCTCATTTCCTGCTGCTGATAAAAGCTACCAGCACAGTGGGCGGCACAGCAGTATCCCCGTGCTTAGGAGGCAGAGCACGTGCAGTTTGAGAACAGACCAAGCTTTTGTCATGGGAAGCAACAGGCTCCTCACCCCGTGCAGTTTCTTAATGCAAGCGCTGAGAGCTGCCCACAGCTGTGCTAAAGCAACACTTACATAAATAACACAGGAATGCACGGATGTGTTGAAACTGCACTTTCGTGTTACTATTTTTATGTGCGTGTCTTGGGATGACAACACTCCAGCAGACAAAGCACAAGTACATTCTCTGGACTAAAGTCTCCTGACAGAAAAAGCACTGTGTGACTCTCCAGCAAAGGTGAAATCTCCTCGGTCTAGCCAGTGCAGTGCTGGTCCTGCAAAATCAGAGGTTATCGCTCCGTAAAGCTTTTCTGATGCAGCTCAGAGAGAATTTTGCCCTGCGTTGCTTACCACATCTTTGTTGGTCAGTGCCTTGGGGTCATCAATGTTGTTTCTCAGCAGGTGACAGGCAGAAAGCATCTTTTCACTTAGTTCGTATCTGAGGGAGACAGCAGAATACATGGCATGTTTCAATTTTTCTCTTGATGTTTCAGTGTAGAGACATTTACCTTTCTGAAAGCTGAGTGGGAATGAATGTTTCCAGGCAAGCCATCGGCTGCTGCAACGCAGAAGCTGCTCTGGCAGCTCTTCTGCATGGGGAGTCCCTCCACAGCGAGCAGAGCCGCTGGCGGGGCCATGGACCTCCGCGGGGAGGAAAAATGTGTTTCCCAGATGTAGCTGGGAGGAGCAACGGGAACGGAAAGCAGGCGACCCATCACTTCTGTGCTTTACACTTGGCAATCCTTCTAGTGGAAATTCTCACCTACTGCTGTACAACGCAGAGCATGCATTACATACTCTGTGCTTTGAGTACTTGATTAACAAGAGGAAATGCCGATAATTGTGACAGAATTAACTGGTGGGAAAGGGCGTAGGCGATGCCTCCCTGCCAGCTCCCATTCACTGGAACCAGCCTTTCCCATCCCATCCACTCTGGAAATTTGCTCTCTTTCTCCAGTCCCCCTTCATGTTTTCACTGCTTCCCCCTTTCCATCAAAAATTTCAAAACTCAGGAAACAGGTGAAAAGAAGGCCCGTGCCCATGCCGCATGGCACGCCAGGCTGTGGCCAACCATCTCTGCCTACATCTGCCACGGTAACTTCCCAGGAAAATTCTCCCAGAAAGCAGGGAGGCCAACACTGTCATGTGTAAGGCAGGCATTTTAGCCTCCCAGGGTTACAAGTCAGCTGCTGTTGCTTCCAGAGCAATGAAATGGTCCACCATCGAATGGATCATGCTTAGTCCCAGATGGCCATGTGTCCTGCCTCTTCCCCTCGAAGGGCACTGCCAGGCCCGCCAGCTTGCAGAGCGCCATGGTCCTCAAGTACACCTGGCTATCTAAGTTGTCCTGCTGCCCCTCTTCACTGCCACCTCTTGCTAGGGTACATACAAAATAAGAGAGCTCCTTTGAGAAACTGCCCATCTTTTTGTGCGACCTGGACTATAACAGGCTGCAGTACTATATAAAACGAGCTCAGGGCACTTTAAAACTCACAGCTCCAAGGCCTATGAATAGCCCTTAATTACAAATTTCTGCATCTCTTGTATTTAACAGCTGATAATTACAGACAAGTTTCATGCTAAGCTATATCTCCAGTGAAACATGAGATTAGTTTTGTCTTAGCTTTTACTGGTTTTATTTCACTTCCATAATTTTCCAAGCTAGCACGCTTATAAACATCTGCAAACCCAGTATCTACAAATTATCCCTTCACAATCTATGTTTATACTTGCTTTTGTCCATTCACTCACCAACAATCAGTAAAAACTCACCACATAATTGCTTCCCATATGCCAAAACCCCCCTCCCCAAGACAGCCCTGCCTGTCAAATGCTACCTTACACAGCTCATTACCGGCAATTTGAAAAGTAACTTTGACATGAAATGCTGAACAAGCACATGACGGTGGCCTTAAAGGTTATGATAGTAAACGATCCATATGATATATATGTTCTTAGGGTCGGACAACCTCTGTGCTGCTGTAACCTCACTATCTTACCGAGCAGTACCAGCCATGGTTGAGATGCCGTGGAAGGTGCAAATGAAAGACGGGCTCCCAGCAGCCTGCTGACCCTGTGTGCATGGTTCAAGACTCATTGGCTTGCTTACCTACTGTTTTACAGTGCAGGTTGTTAACAAGGCATTGCCTGCGCCCAAATGAGTGCCGTTTCTGACCTGGTAGAGCCTCTGCTGGTGGGGAGCCACGTGGGTCCCACTATAAATGGACCATTCAAAGATGCTGGGGTCAGCTGTTGGAATGGACACCCTTTGAGACCTTCTACCCGCTCACACACACAGTCATGTTGCCACAAAACCGCCTCTGGTTACCCACTCGAGGAGGAAGGCAGTGGGCAGCAGTCGAGCAGCAACAGGGGCTGGCACTTTCTGGACCAGCATGAGCCCAGCCCATGTCTTGCACCATGCAATGAGGTGGTGGTAACCCCCTCAGAGGTGCTCAGGAAAGGGCGAGCAGCCTACCTCTCTCTGATCTCCACCTCCTCGGCCTCACACTCCTGGGGGGAAATATCCTTCTCTGCCCCCACGGCGCAGACCTCCGAGGAGCAGGGCACAGGCTGCCCCTCCTCTGTGTGCTGGCCATGGGGGTACTCATGGCCCTCGCACTCCTCTTCTGAATCTGAGGAGGAGCTCTCCTCGGAGCTGGAGTCGTCGCTGGATGTTGTCTCATACCTGGGGGGGGAGAATAGGCAGGGGCAAGGGTGCTTGCTCAGCAACATTCAGCAGCAGTTAGTACCCGCCTGCGCTGGTGCAAACTGAAAAATGTCTTGCAAAGCTTTAGTCATCCTGTTTTCTACTCTGAGATCTTTGCTATTCACAGAATTCAGTGTCACTGCCAGCTGTCACGGTGATTATTATGGGCGAGTTGTGTGATTAAAGAACAACCACCTTTTTTAAACAGAAGTCTTAACACACTGTCAGACCTTGCTTAGCCCCACAAAGAAATTACTTTGTTCAGAGTAAATTCTGTTGTTGCCTTACTAAGCAGATGTAAGCAAGAAAGCTAACAAACCTATCTAAATAGAACAGCCACAATTTTAACATTTTTTCCCGTGACAATTCAAAGCATTTTGGTATTTTACAGATTCACAGATTGGTAGGCGTTGGAAGGGACCTCTAGAGATCATCTAGTCCAACCCCCTGCTGGAGCAGGTTGCATAGGATGGCATCCAGGCGGGTTTTGAGTATCTCCAGAGCAGGAGACTCCACAGCCTCCCTGGGCAGCCTGTGCCAGTTGTCTGGCACCCTCATACTGAGATGGAACTTCCTGTGTTCCAGGTTGTGCCCGCTGCCCCTTGTCCTGTCGCTGGGCACCACAGAGAAGGGTCTGGCCCCTTCCTCTAGGCATCCACCTTTTAGATATTTACAAGCGTTAATGAGATCTTCTCTCAGTCTTCTCTTCTCCAGGCTAAACAGACCCACCATTTTAGGTGAAATCTAAGTGAGTTGGACAATTATAATGCTGATTCTAATGAACTGCCTTATCTCATGAACTTCAACAGCTGATGAATTAATGTACTAAGCCTATTCTTCTAATGTACAGCAGTGATTTATGAGTGATAACATTCCCCCAACATAAATAATAGTACCTCTAGCCAATATGTACGAAATGGAGTAATCACAGTATTTAGGCTATATACTGCACAAGGCATTGTACAGAAAAACCTATTGTAAAGAAAAACTAAACTGAGGAAACGGGTAGAAAAGCTGTATAAAAACAATGTGGTGAAACCATTTTAAAGTTCTTCACCACATTCAGCAAGGGTAAGTAGTATTTTAAAAGAATATAATTTTCCTTACAGTTTTCTGTATTTGTGTAGCAAAGTTTTTGTATTAATCTAGTGCAAAGCCAGAGAAGTTAGTTCTTAAGTAACACCATCTCTTGCTGTATTGTTCAACAGCACAATGCTGTGCTTGTCAGTTGCCAAAGACATATTAAAATTTTCCTTACTAAAATATTGCCTGAGAAACGTTCCCACGGCTCTCCGAGTTTTTTTAATTTCCAGTGCTAAATTTGGCAGCAGTCTAATCTACAGGTACTTGAGACTGATGCCACTTATGACCTGCAAGCACAAAAGGTTCACAGGCGATTCAGATGGCCTCATCTGTTTCGTTCTTCCCTCCGATCCTTAAACTCGGCAAATGCACCTCAGCCTGAAGGACAGGCAAAAGCTGTGCATCAGCCCCTGGGTTCCTCCTTTCCTTCTCACTGTGAAATTGCTACAATGACAGAATTTTTGGAGACAGGTCTCTTACCCGCCGTTAATGCCGACAAACTGCAGGTTTTTCTTGGTGTTGCTCAAATCCTTTTTCCCGTCCCTTTTCTTCATGATAGATTTGAGTGTGTTTTCGTTACTAGTACATACTGTTGAAAAGGAAGACAAAGCACACGTATCAGTAAAAATCTGTAGCCAGCTTTGACTGCAGCAGCTTTAGACAATTTTTCAAAACAGCTTTTTATTTAATTTACTAATCTTCCAACATGCTGCTAATCATTATGATGCTTTAAGAAACTTTAAAAATAGACACCTTTCTTCTTTGCTATTTGTGAAAGACTTCTAACTTTGCAATGGGTTACTCCGCTCTGTTAAGAAAATCTTAGTTCTTGTTGTGAGATGACCATAGCTCGTTGCCAGAACTAATGCATCAGTACAGACAGCACACTTAACAACAACCTGTTCAACAGGGTGGGGAGGTTCAATCAAAGCTGCTTGTTTAGTATTCGCTGGAAAAACTTTTAAACCATTCTCTAAGCATAACACAGGTAAAACATTCGTACAAATTTAAGTTTTAGAAAAGGATATTCTATTAACCCTTTCTCTCTCAGTACATTTTTCTTACCAAGATACTACATGGCATTTCACTGATGCACTACAATCTGTCTTTTAACAACTACCAACTATCTGCAGACACAGGGTCTCACGCTGTGACTTTCCCTGCACCCGCATCTTTTCCTGCTTTCGCAGTTTTGAGAACCCTGAAAACCTCTTTTAACTGTATTTCATATTCAAACTGCATCAGGATGATGAAAGGTGAATGTGAGCCAGTTATTACCATAGAGGCCAGAGGCAAGCTGGTCATCTGTCAGGTTAATTGGAGTAAGAGTTTTGTCCTGAGAAGAAAAAGACTTCCTTCCCCGAACGGCTTCCACCAGGGGAGTCTTCCTCTCCTCCTGAGCAGGCACAGCGTCCTGCTCCTGCTCCATTTTCAGCGTTCGCAAATTTGAAGTTAAGTGGGTGTTTGCAAGCTGGCCGTGAGGGATGTACTCCAAAGTAGCACCTGCCAGAGAAGACAGTAGGCATCATGGAGGAGCTCGACCAAAAAATTTCCATCAACACTATGATCAACAGGGGAGGAAAAAAAGAAATTGGGGAAAAAAAAAAAGCAGGCAATACTTGTGCTCTACAGTATCTTTTCTGAGTGAGGATCCAATAGGAAAAGGGTGTGATTGCTTTCAGAAAGTACAAAAAAAAAAGCCATGAGTTTTTCTTTCCATGAAAACATACAACACAAAGAAAAACTACAAATATATTTGCTTTAAAATGGATGAAAGGAGTGCTCCCTCCTTTTCCTTCTCTTTCAGTACATGCAGTGACCCCAGTTCCTGCCACGCTGGGGGGACTTGCTGAGCTGCTCCTTGCTGACATGCCAGAAGAGCACTGCCACGGACTCTGCACCTACTTTCTGCAAGAGCAGTGCCCTCTTTATCTTACTTTTTTAAAGAGATGGCATGCACTTTCCATGAAAGCAGAAACTTTTCAGGAAACTTTACTTTTGCCAGCATTCCACTAATTCTGAAAGTTATATACTTCACCCAGTTACTGAGACAACTGCAATAAACTCCCACACACTGCATTGCTTTCTTTTTTGACAGGATTGTACTGAGCTAGTAGCTGCAGTTAAATCAAATTCCAAATGTTTGGGTTATACTTTTTTTTTCTGATTTGCTGGCATCCACTCATTTTTTCCCTTTGTGTGTTTAAAAGGCAACGCTAATTACGCAGAGACTTCTACAGATTCCCCTGGAGTTCCTCCAGCTGAGCTATTACGGCTGAACGAATGCTTTTGTTTGTGGAACACACTGGGTTTTTACACACACATTCCTCCTTAAGTAATCTTGCTAGCATTTCAAGGAAAGTAAAGATAAGTTTAATTTACTTTAAACACTATCACTTCTTTCATTCAAAGCTTGCTTCAATCACTTCCGTCTCGGCAGTTTTTTTCCTTTGTATTTATCGAGAATTAAGGCACAGCCTCCATATTCAAACAGGTGAGCAGCACTGCACAGGATGCTAACATACTGTAGCAAGGAAATACTTTTAGAAATACAGCAGACATCTTTACTGCTCTTGCTAGATTGTCTTTCCCCCTTCCTGCTTCACCTCAGTTGTTTGGCTTTTTCCTATAACAGGACATAATGAAGCTGATTTTTCCAAGTGCTGTCACTTCCCAGCAGTTTCCTCCTCTTTGCTGAGTTCCTACCCGAGCCTCACCCCATGCACATTTCCAGGGCCCCTTCTCCAGCAATGAGACCTACTGCCCACTTCCACCACTGCTTATGGCTTCTCCAAGCCACCAGGGAAAGCTGCCTGCCAGGTAAAGACACACGGTGGGGTATTGGCAGACATGTCACTGCAGGCATAGCCAAACAGCTCCGGCCCTCTCAGGAAAGCAGGGGGTGAGGGCAGCATTCCAGTGCCCCCCATGCAGAAGCAACCCCTCTAGAGATGCGCCTGTGTACTCGGGACAAAGTGGGCACCTGTGGAAATAAATAGGGAAGGCCTGTCCTCACCCCCCACTCCCTTCCCAACAGCGAGCACCATCCCTCATCCACCAGACAAGAAGAGGGCTGGCAAGGTGACGGAGCACCAAGCCAAAAATAATGACTTTTAAACTCCCTCAGCTGAAAACCAAGGAAACACCTCTCCCTGCACTTGCTTGGAGCAGTGACAGCTCAATTAGAGAGCACTGAACAGGGTAACCACTTCCAGCTGCGGCTGCTGGTGGGTGCCTGGGCTGGTTTCACCACATCACCCCTCCTGCTCCAGCCTTGCCACTGAGGATGTGAGGAGGGAATGGAGGAAACCTCCTCTGAAGCAGCAGAGATATGCAAAGCCTCTAAAGCTGCCCATGTTTACTGTCAGCTGAAGTCTCTCTGTTCTCTGTCAGGCTTCACAGTCCTCCTCCAAAAGCAGCGGTGACAACCACAACGTGTCCTGGGGACACGGGTGGGCTTGTGCTGAGCTGAGGACAGCCGCGAGGGCTGTGGCAGGGCAGAGCCGGGGTCCTGCCTCAGAGGAACGCAGATGGCACCTTGGTGTGCCCTGTCACACACACCGCCCCCAGCAATGCTCAGCCCCTCAAAGCCAGAGTCTGAACTTCTGCCCTGGGACTCAGCTGGGGAGGGAGCTGCAGGGTAGGACAGGGAGAAAGGAGGAGGACATCAGCAGACTTTCTCCCCTGCCTCACAGCCCCTCTCCGAGCTAAACTTGACACCAATGCAACATCATCTCAGTCTGTTGCCTCTTTCGGTTCATCCCGCAGTGGCTGAGAAGCAGCACACCGAGTTTGGGATGTGGGGCATGCTGTCAATGCCTTCAAATGAAGAGAAGGTGTCCTATTTGGCCCCCAGCACCTGGCAAAAGGTGTGAGGACAAGCACACAACAGGTAAGTGCGCATTAGACAAACTGGCGAGTACACTCATTCCCCCAACACAGCTGTTAGACATCTTCACTTACTGCATCTACTGTACCCAGGGTTCAAGGAAAGACAGCTCTGGGCCCACCAGAGCATTAGTGCTGCAAGCCATCAATCAGCATTGAAGGTCAGCTCTCAGGCCTTCCCCAAGACAGCCAACATAAAGATGCTTGGAGAGCAGCAACCCTGTGTAAATTACTTGGAAAAATGGATGGAGGAAGCAGCTGTGCTACCCAACACTATGGTCAATGATTTAACACATTAATCAACTGCTGCTCAAACCAAAAAGGTGCATGAGCCACGTCCCGCTTCCTCAAACAAGGCTGCTGGGCTGGAGGTGCCGCAAGCTTCACAAGGGTGGAAGTAAAACCTTGGCTGAAGACCACTGCGAGTCTACACAGACCTTAAAATAGACTTTTCATCTTGCTTCACACAGATCTCAAGTATGCTTGCCCAGAAACCTTCTCACTGACACCAGGTCACGATGCACAAAGCTGATGGTAAATCAGCCAACAGGTTCAACCCTTGGCCAGCCACTGCCACCACGCAGAGCTGCTCGGGGAGTCTCACTCTCCTGATTTCTGCGAAGTTTACTGTCGGCAAATAATGCAAACTTGACCTAAGTTTCTAAGTTTTGGTATAGCGTAGGTTAACTCTCAGCACAGAGCTGCTCGGAATTTCTACACATATTTTGCAATATAGTAGGGTATCCTGGAAATGTTCACGAGTAATTTAGAAGCAGTACAGTAAGGTGAAACAAAAACAGGCTTCAACTGCTCATAAACCCTTATGCAGAAAGCTGCTCTCATCAGTTTCAGAGTGAGACAAGTGACTGAAGCGTCTTCAGTGGTTTAGCCCCAGTAGCTGGAGGGAACGAGAGCACCTGGTTTTAGTTTTTCAGAAGGAACCTCCTCTCCTACATCGCTTGTGCTCCTTTTGAAAATCTCACCAATTTACACCAGGGTGACAGCAAAACATCAGCATCAGATTACCCACGCCATTTCTGGCGTTTATAGAAACTGCTTTTGCTATGAAGATGCCATTTCCCTCCCTAACTGCAGACCTCCCCTCCCATTTACGAGAATGTGAATAGTCATGCAGTAAATTGGTTCAGGGAACTCACTGGGTGAGTTTTGAACAGTATTTTTTCCCCTGAATTTGTGCTGAACTCGTGATAACTTAAGTCTGGCCTTGAAAACTTCCACGTAGTCTGATGGAAGCAAACTTAAGTTTTACTATGAGAACAATTTAGCTTGACAATACTTTCATACCACAGGAAATCAAGTGAAGTGCAAATGAGGCCGGCATATTAAACACCATCAGCATGATAACCTAGCTCTCTGCCTGGAACATCACAGGCTTCTAGCTAAAAAAGGCATACATAGGCTTGTTGCCCATCCATCTGATAAATGTGTTAACTTTCAGAAGACTGTCATTTCATTTTAAAAGGTAATTTTCAGCCATACCGGGTTAGAAGTCACTGAATTTACAATTTCTCAACAAAAAAAATGCCACACATCAACTATTTATATGATAAACTGACAGAAGCCAGATTTACTTGGGGCCCAGGCATAGGTAAATGGTCCAACTACCATTTCGCTTCAGGGAAAACACTCCTTTTAACAGGATGGTTCCTGTACCATGATTGCAAGAACAACCTCAATTTTCACTCTCACTTTAACCATTTTCTTTGTGTTGAGAAACTGCTTTCCATCCCCAAAGTAGCTTGTGAAGCCAGTTTGTTGAAACTGGAAGTCAAAACCAATTTCTTTAATTGAACAAGACTGAACACAAAAAATGACACATCTGTGGAGCAGCCTATCATCTTACTTATGAAATGCTTTCTTTTCCAAGACAACCAGAAGCTTGGTGACAGCATCCTTAATTTCCCTGATGAGTGGTGGATCAAAGCATCTCATGATGCTGGGCACAGCAGGAAGGTCATTGCAGAGCTTTTCTTTCTTTCTCATTTATGAGGAGCTGATCTTCTAGGCTGATGCTTTATTGTTGCTGAAATACAACACTTTCTTGGAAAAAAGGACATCTTATGCCAGTAAATATTCATAGGTGTGCCTATCACCATGGGAGTTGAACCCTGAACAAAACTGAGTGCCAGAATATCATCACATCCCTCTGCCACAGCATGGGGACGAAACAGGGGTTTTACCAAAATCGCTCCAACAGATAAGCCAGCAGGCTGAAACTTGTCACTCTCTAAGCAGCAATAGATTTGAAAGAAAAAAAAAAATTCATACTGCAATAAGTTAAACTCTTTATTAACTTAAGCAGAAATTAGGAGATAGAGCAGCCTTCATATTCAAACACTCCATGTACTGCCACCACAGAATGAAAACAGCAAATACTCTGACAGAAATAATAACAACAAGTAGTAAGCTTGTGTTAACACGTGACGGGGGACAGCACATCAAACCTCTCTAAAGAGGTTTACAGAGATTTATTTGAATAAAGTCTTTACAGGACAGTTACTGACTAGGTCTCTGCTTCTCTTCTGATATAACCAGATGGGTATTTAAAACAGAAAACAAAACAGCTAAATGCCTGACCTTCTAATATAGAGGTTGCTACCATTTTCAAATGATATAGACATGTGAGCTTTACGTGTTGTTACAACCAGCAGATCAATAGATACCACCACCCATACGAAAAACGCAGAAGAGGCACTGTATCTGAGGTGCCAGCCAGCCACACCTGAATAAACAGTACTCATCTGGCACACAGATGCACTGTCTTCCAAAGAATATTAAAAACACTTCATGTAGGTCAATCACCCTCTTCCAGCACAGAGACGGACGGATCCTGTTTGTTACACAAACAAGCACGTCGGTACAGAAACTTGACCTGGCGTTAACCAGGTTAAGGCATTAACCTGATTAAGGCATGCATCTATGGCACATCTGAAGCTACTCCATTCAGCTGGTAAATGTAGACAACCAGCGCGATTTGCAGCAGCCCGCAGCTCTGCGGGGTCCATTGCCATGCCCGTGCCTCAAACATCACCAGCTCCTGAGGTGAGCCTCAGGCAAGCCTCAAGTCTTCAGCTGCACTAGCGTGGTCCATACTGCCAGGAGTGGGTCTACCAACCCACCAACCTACACAGTCTTTCAGAGAAAACACTACAAACTCTGCCAAACAGAAAAGCTGTAAAGAGAAAACAGCTTTCTGCAGCTCCCTGCTGATTTTGCGTTATGAATGACGGCACAGAGACAACCACGGCCACAAGACCTCATTAGTCCTACAGTGAGGACAACCAAAGGCTTCTCGCACCATCATCACCATTCCTTCGGTCTTTCCACCATCTCCCAGCCTGCCTGCCCAGCTCTGGGTGAAAATTAAGAGTTGAAAACCTTCAAAGGTCTTTCCACCAGATGGCACATCGTGTTTTCCAAACCCCCGACTTTCCGACAACACTTGCTTCCCATTCCGTTGCACTCCCTCAAGGCTTAATTCAAGAAGTTGCCTTCTTCCTCACGAGGATTAGTGTAATGCTTCCACTGGGGTGCTCAGTCAGGACTGCTCCAAAAAGCAACTGTGAAAACTGATACTCCAAAGATCACTGAGGCAAAATAACCATGCATCTTCAGATCAAATATGCTCAGGCAATTTTTCAGGGCAATGGTAGAGCAGTTGTTTATAAATACCACCCTTGCAAACTCTTCGCCTGTGAAAAACATCCATCCACAAGACTCCTGAAAAGTCCATGTAATTAAAACCCTTACACATGACATAAGGCCCCTGTCTGATATTTTGCAAAACACATCACGTGTGCATTCAGACGTAGTTTTCTGAAACTTCTCAAAAGTTCTGTGACAATAAATGGAGAACCTCTGTTAGTCCTCCTATATGCTTCTGATTTAAGAATAAGGAACACTTAGCGTCTAGGTTTGTCACCCACATCCATACGATCCAGCTGGACACAGAAAGGGCACCAATGTTGGCTAATATGATTTGTGGAGTGAAAACCAGCTTGTCTGGCCAGCGGGTTCGATTTCCCTGACACCACTAGGGCTTCTGAAGGACAGTGCATATGTAAATAGGAGTTGCTTAGTTACGGAAGTGAAGGTGTTTATTTTGCAACATGCAATATACTAATTGCTAATAGACCTGGTTCAGAGATCATCTTGGAGGTCTGCTTGCCTTGCATTTAAGGATGCCAGCTGTCGAATCAGCCTGCATCCCGTTCAGGCTCCAGCTCTCACATCTGCATCTGCATTGCCAGCAACCCGTGGGCTGTGAGGCAGCAGGCATCCCTACAGCACCCCCCCCAGTAAGAACCATTAACCCTTTAACATGGCAAACTGGTACCTGAATCACATGCCTCAAACCCAGCTCAGGTATTTTTGCCCTAAAATAACCCGGCCTCTAAGCGGTACTTACTAAGGATGCTCTTTGAATAAAATATTAAAAATTACACTACCACTGCTAATCTGAAACCAGATGCTCCTGCCTGTATTTTCAGCCTGTTTTTGTAAGAAATCAAGGTCTGCTCATTTTAACCAAATTGCTCATTTTAACCAAAGGTGACTAGAGACTCTGTGCTCTGACAGACTTTTGTATTTATACAAGCTTTAGAGAAACCAGGCTGAGATGCCAGGCCTCGAGAACGGGATGCCACTTGAGTTCAAACACAAGACACCCAAAAAGCTAAATTCAAGAGACCTAAACTTGAGGAAAGACTTTGTAAGAGCTCAAAAGCTATCAGGAGATACTGATGCACCGCAGGGTGTGGGTGAGGGGAAGTTTTATTAGTTCCAGTGCATACAGAATTATTTAAGTTAGTGCTTCATTCAGCAAAAAGCCTTTTACAGAAAAAAAGTAACACCTGATTTGTAAAACCACATAAACAGGCAGCAGGACCAGCAGATAAACGCAGTAAAGACAGTACTTTTGAAATTAATAGAAACAGAAGGGGAAACATTTCAAGCTTATGACCGCCTTCCCACTCTAATTCTCCATGGGTCTAAACTGTTATAGCCCAGAGCCTGATTTATCCACACAGTCCTGGCATGCAGTTCTCAACAGGGACTAAAAATAAAAATATTTTACACTAAGCATCCACAGCTAAAGATAATTGCATTACAAGTTAAAATAAAATTATTCCAAAATATTTTTATGAAGAATGTGAAATCTGAATCTAAGTAAGAACATCTTTAGTAAAATATGATCCATTGCTCCACCTGTGTCTAAATACTTTCAAGTCTCTAGACTACACATTTGATACTGTGTGGTAAAAGCAGGGAAAGGAATTGAGGATTTACAGCTAGTAAAAATCATGCTTCACTGTTTTTAAGGACACTTTTGATGTCTGCCAGATACTCTTATTATTATAGTATCATTACTTGTCAGAAACCCAAAATACAAAGTGCATACCAGAAAGGTAATAATATTGCATATATAGTACCATATTGCATGCATGAAGACAAGATATAATACGTTTTCTTTTCCGCTACATAAATGTTGCCTACTGCTTTCCTACAGGAAGCAGAAGTTCTCACTTCAGCTCATTTAATAGATGGTTCTATTTAGTGCATGAACACTGAAAAGAATCAGATTTACCAAGCTGCCTTTTAACAAAACTAGGTAATTTTTAAGACAGTAAATAAGCTGCAAGAGCTTTATATAGCAGTGCATTAGCCAATAATATCATGCTGACATTAAATGGTATTTACTCAGGATTTTTTTTCCAATTCAGCACCCACGATTACAGATGAATTTGCACAAGTTTTTCTCATTTCCTTAACGTGTTTGTTTCAGCCACTGTATGGCAGGATCAAGATGGTGGTATCTGTCACTGGCAGGCATTACATATTGGTTTCCAGTAAGCCAACATTTATAAATTTAATAGAAATGTGGTTGGATTCACCAATGTGGTATTAGAAAAAATGAAAAAAAGTTTTAAACTAAACTACGAGACAGCCAAAAATAATAACAACAAAAATGTAAGCTACTTTACCCCAGGGAATAAAGAAATCCCTCAAATTAATTGTATAGATTTAAAAGTTAATAAATAAAATGCAAGGAGTATTTAAATCCCAATTCTTGCCTTTCCTGAGCGCCACCAAAACCTTCAACACTAATTACAGCTTATGCATTTCAAACATGAGGCTGTAATTAGGGATTAGGACAGTTACTGGAACAGAGAAGGTGCAAGATGTGGTTTCAATGAAGTGCTCCGGAGTTGTCTATTATAAAGCCATCAGTCCTTCTGGAATGGGGAAAGCACTCCACAGCTCGCTCTGACTGAGACGCACAAGGAACGAAGGCAATGGAAGAAACACTACGAAATCCAAGGACATCTCTGCGGAAACAATTCCATTTGATACAGATGTGGAACGTGACTTTCAGCTCTGTCAAATCTGACACCGTAGTTTTTAAAAACTGCATGCCAAGTTTAAAGGAAGGACAAAATTCTAAACCCACAGGCATTAACCTCAAATACTCTTTAAAGTTATAAACTGGAGCCAACACCTTGCATGGCAGTCAAACCCTGCATACTTTTAGATACTTCTCTTGCACCATCACCATCTTCATCATCAGGCCTTTCAGAGAATGCTGAACTGAGAGAAGTAGAACCACCTCTGGCTTTTCAGTTACCAGTGGTGGGCTGGAGGGAATACCCAACTGGCATGTCCAGCAACAATGTTATGTTCTGCATTTCATCAGGGAGGATTACACACTTGCTTTCAGACTAAACGAGAGCCTAGCAGGCGAGTGATCTGTGGTCCTGGCAAGGAGTGGACCAAACCCATGCCTGGACGCTGGGCTTACCTGATGTGGTGCTTCTCTCCATGCACTGCTTCTGAAGGTCCAGGCTCCGCAGCTCCTCTGTGCTGGCGTATTTCATGACAGAGTTGATGGAGGTGAGAGTGCTGATGAGCTGCGAATTGAGAGATCCAATCTGGGAGTGGGGCTCCCCAAAGGCTTCTGCCAATTCACTGTAATTTTCAGCAAGCAGCATCTGCTGTTCCTGCAGCAGCTTCTGCACACGCTCGATGTAGTGATCCAAGCCCACCCTCAGCTGAGGCGGAGGCAGAGGGCTTTCCAACAGGCTGCTCACTGGCTCGCACACAGACTCTACCCCAACACCGATGCTCCTTGTGCTGGACGGCACAACCGGCAACGGAGGGGGTCCGCAGGCAATGCTCCTCATTTTAAGACCAACCAAGTAGTTCTCATGAACATTTATCTGCCCAACGCCACAGTCTTTGGTTTTTATTGCAGAGGGCTTTTCAAAGCCAGGGTGGCTAGACAGCAAGGTGTCCACACCAACAGAACGTGTTTTAGCAGACGCATGAATGTCCTTCACCCGGCCATCTCCTACTGCCACGCTCCGTATCTCCACGCTCTCCGTGTTGGTCTGCTTATCATAGCTGCTCAGAGAGGTGTTTGTCCCGCAGTCTGCCAGAGAGGCCGTCTCCGTGCTGGTGCACCGGCTCACCATCTCCAAAGTGGTGCTGGTATGCCGGCTAGCCATAGAAGGCATGGCCATTACAGTCGCCTCTGCCTGGCGCACAGCCTCTGTGGCTGTTTCACGGGACACATGCACCTTGGGGGCACAAACCACCACGTCCACCGAGCAATCCCCACAGCCCACAGACCTCACTGCTCCGACCGACCGCGCTGTCCAGCAGGGGCTTGGCATGCCTGCCGGCTCCTCTGTATTGACGCCTGCCTCACGGACACTCGTCTCTGTGCCCACTGCCTTATTGCGCAGCTCCGTGGACCTCCCCGTGCCCTGGTCTCGCATCTCTGCCCTCTCCCTCACCAGCCACTGGCTCATCAGCAGCTCGGGGCCCGCAGCCGCGCTCTGTACGGCAGGTCTACAGGAGGTGCCGACGCTGCTCGTCTGCAGGTGGTCTCCCACCGACGAATCGGTGACGTCCACATGGTCTCCCACCATTTGGTCTCTCGTTTGCACAACGGCCTCCACCATCCGGCTAATGACATGGGGTTGAGCCATCACAGCTTTATCCATTTTTTTCCTAGACCCAGCCGCCTGCAGCTCCTGTTTTAATTTGGTCATTTCCCTGTCATGGGTAGTTTCCTTTAACTGAACCTCTAGTCTGTAAATCTTCTCCTTAAGGGCTTCGATGGTCTGCTGCTGAAGCTCTATCTCCTTCTCAACCTCTGTAGACAAGCCAAGCATGGCCTCCGTCACCCCAACTCCAGACTCTCTCATTTCTTTCCCTGTCCCCACAGCTACTTCTCTGTGTTGCCTCGCAGATCTGTTGTATATAACCACATCATTCATGTTCTCATCAGCACCTACAGCAACAGATCGGGTTTCTTTTGTCAAGCTTTCTCTGTCTACCCGAAGGTTTGCAGAACTTTCATAGTTGCTGTCCTGGATTTTTTTCTCCAAGGCTTGCATCTCAGCAGTCAGCTGCCTGAACTCCTCTATCCTCTGAGAGCTCTGCTCCACGCTCTCCACCTCTTCTTCACAATCTATATACAGTTCTCCACCTCTTCTCACCTGAGACAGGTGTTCCCACTGCTCTGCATTTCCCGCACTGTAGGATCGTTTTCTGAAACCATACATATCATTTTGAGTGGCTTTCCTCTGGTTTTTAAGTTCAGCCATCATATGCCTCTTCTCTTCCTGTAACACTGAAATTTTGACCTGCAGCACAGGAATGGTTTTGACTTGCTCCTCAAGCTCCTTGAGACGCTTGAGGGCAACTGCCATTTGCTCCCTGATGTGCTGCAGATGCACCGGGCTCACGTTGGTGACTGGCGTGGATATTCCTGAGCTCATGGGGCTGTGACGAATGGAACTGCCCAAAGAGGAGCTGAAGCAGGCACCGTAGTCACCATTCCCCTGATACCCATTCTGCAGCTGCTGAGACATGTGACCGTACCCACTGGATCCCACAAAAGCAGGGAGGGAGCTGGTGGAGCCCATGCCTCCAAAGCTGGAGAGTCGGGGTCTGCGGACGTCTCCAGGCATGACCTGCATCATCCTCTCCTGCTCGAGTCGCCTCCGCGTTTCCATGAGGGTTTTTGTTACATGGAGGTTGTGCCGAGGAGGCTGGGGTGAAGGTGGAGGAAGCTGCTTACTCTCGGGGACGGTTAAGTAGGAAGGAGATGCCTCAAAGGAAACTGAGGGTCTCACAGCAACGGATGAGGTTACTTGACTCCTCGCTGCCAGACAAGACTGCTTGTTCTCATCACTGTTCGATGAAGAGAGAGACTCTGTGGAGGTCCAGCCACCGCACTGGCCACCAGAGTTCTTGGTAGTCGCTGAAGCTGCTATGGCTTTCCTCTTCTTTTGGATGTTTATGTTCAGTTTCTTAATGGTATTCCCCTTTTGTATATCATCCACGTACTTCAGAAAATCCAAGTCTAGCTGGTAGCCGTAAGGTGTTTCCACAAAATAGGGGTCTTTCCGCTCTTTTTCATCTTCTCCATTTATAACAACTTCCTCTTTTTCTGGAAAAAAAAAAAAAAAAGAAAATCATCATTGGAAAAGAAACTATGTCTCAGTGAACTATGTGCTGAAACACAGGCACAGAAAGACGGGTGCTCACAGCACGCCGGAGGCAGAAACTGCTGCTGCAGCTCAGCGAGCAGACCAGCTTTCCGCTGACTGACCCTCAACACTAAATCCCGATTAACTTTTTAAAAGTTAATCGGTAGGTTTTCAAATGCTGAGAAGTGCATACCCACATCAATGTGCACACATGCACACACAAAGTCTGTTAACAAAGGGGCACAGAAGTGTCAGAGCTAGCAGCTCGAAGCTGTCCTTCCTCGAACCCCCCCAGCCTTCCCGCATCACACTGAGCTTTCACGCATGCTACGCTGCCACATGAAGACCACAGGATTGCAACATACGGGACGAACCATCTGGAGACCCAACTTCTCTAGAGGGTGCATCCGAGCAGGCGACGGGAACTCTGACCCCGCTCCTTATGCAACCGATGGCATTAGACTTTACACAGATCTGCGGTTGTTTTATGGCTTCGGGAACTGCTGCCGCAAGAGCAGCACTACCAGTTTGCGCTCATCTCAGCTCACGTTACTTCCACCAGCGCCTCTGCCTCTTTCATTTTAACTGTGTGAAGCCCTCGGCACCAAGACAGGCTGCGGGACCCCTTCCGGCGGGGTCCCAGACCCCCCTGACCCCTCACAAGTGAGGAAGACCCGTCCACGGAGGGACACAGGACTTGCCTATCCCCGAAACAATTTAAATAAAACTTCACCAGATCTGCTGGGCTTCCTTGGGCTGAGTATTTATGCACAGCGCTACTATACAACCTGCTCCCCCCATCCCACTGGGGGGGAGGGGGGGGCGGGAAACAAGACAAAAAAAAAGGAAAAAGAAAAAAAAAAAGGGGAAAACAACTGTTGCGAGTTATAAGCTGGAGGAATAATAGAAGGCAGCTTTCCGGTTACCTGAATTAGCCACATGCCTCTGCCCCCACGCTGCACATTTCCAGCCACGTATGGCAGCGCAGCTTCATGTGTCACACGCCGAAGCCCTGCCTCCCTCCCTCCCGGCTTTCTCCTTCTTCACCCCATAAGGAA
>VWZZ01005587.1:170778-269517 GCA_013399095.1 Psophia crepitans
GGGTGGGTGGGAAGTAAGAAACTCGGGACTTACTGCAACTACAGGAAGTGACTTAATGTTGTACTGAAAAGGTTCAGGAGAAGGAAAAAAAAAGCTCCTGTTTTTCCAGTTCCTTGGCATGCTTAAGGACAGCTCTGTCTACAGACAGTGTAACTGCTTTCCTGGTGAGCCTTCACACGCTTGACTACCACAGGACACCCCAAGAGCAGACAAGAGGAGGATGCTGCTCGGGGAAAACCTGCCTTCCCCGGCGCGGGGTACGAAGAGGACGGAGACACGAAGGAAGGCACGCACATGTGACAGCGACAGAAGCGGGGCTGACCTGAGCACATTGGTATCTTGGTCCTGCAGTGCGGGCAGGCTGTTCAGCAGACACAGACAACCCCAGTCTCAGACCAGGCTCAGTATGCTGTGGTATTTACTTATAGATGCACCCAAAATAGCCATCTAAATACCAAAGTGGAAGCAAAAATACATGCATACACACATACTTTAAGCACATAAGCACACACAGCTCCTTCCAGCAGGACTGCCTCAATGTCAGGCAGGGAAAAAGTCTCCAGCACTCCCACTGACAGGGAGGAAATGAGATAGAGCATTCTCTCCAAATTACTCCTCTCCATCACCAAATTCAGTGTTCTGTTCCCAGATTCTCATCCTGCTCCATTCCCCACAGACAGACAACTCTCCTTTCCACATCCCACAGCTCCTCACCCAAGGTGGGTCACCCTTCCTTCCCACGTGCACCCTAGGTTTGTCCCCACTCTCACACTGGCCTCATCCCCTCTAGTCTTCTGGTCTATTTCTGCCTCCTTCCCACACTTTGGATTTCACACCCATTTTCTCTACTTACACCCATTTGCTTGCTTCATCAATTCAAACGCAAAATCTGGCTATACTCTTGTTCCTCAACCCATGCTTGGTTCTAGTCACTTCTCCCAGCCCACATAAATTCAACCTCCATCAATTTTACCTGTTCTCTCATTTTTTCCAGTTCCTTTCCTCTGCTTCTCTCAGTCCTTGTCTTCCTACCCAGCAACATCTCCAGTTCTCCCATCACTACACCAGTGAAGTCAGGCAGCTCCTCTAAGCTGTCCTTGGGCGCAATGAATAAGCACTGGATGGGGGAGGGAGGAACAGACTCTTTGGAAGTCCCATCTTTGGAAAAATATTCATTAAACCTCTAAAAAGACATGCAAATCTCATGTTAAGTCATGAGAGCCAAACTGGAATCTCAGAAGTATTTTTTTCTTCTTCATGGAATGGTATGCTATTAAGACTGCTGAACAGAAACCTGTCAAAAATAAGTAATAATATAAAAATAATCACACTGACCCTGAATCCCTCACTAAATCACTCCACAACACCTGCAGGCAGCTCAGTGTCTTCACAGTGACATCCCTTTGGTGCTCTGCTTAAGCTGGTAGTACTACCAGGACACAGTTCACATCTGCCATTCCAAAAGCATGAGACTGTCTGCAGAGCTGACTGCCTATTACTTCTCTTTAAAACCATACTGTGAGCACTCCCCCAACACAATCCCACTATTTTGAGTTTATCTGGGGAGATGTTTCTTGATACGTTAAAACAAACAAGGATCAGGCATGCAATCTACCAACACCACCACAACACTGATGCAGTGTGCAGGAGCTGCGCCAAGCCTTTGTGCATTTTGCTGTCTCAGAGAAAGGGCCAAAATGGGTGTGCCTGTTAAGCGCGGAACAAAGCAAAATGGATGGCATTCTTCAAGCAATAAAAATGGTTTTGTTGGTTCCAAAAGAAAAAAAATTTCTAATAAAAAGGGAATGAATAAACACATGATAAGAGTGCAGTCCTCCTTTTCAGCCCTTAGGTCCTGGATGAAGCACGGATGGCCTTACTCCCTAGCTTTGGTGGACGGGTACCAAGTGCTTACACAAGCAGGTACCTCAGATGAGCCTCAGAGGAAACTCTATTTGCCTTTCAGCCTCAAAGGCAAGTCTTCATGGACAGAGATCTCAAGTGAGCACGAGATTCCTACCCCATTTGCCCCAACAGAGAAGCATTGCAGTAAATACCAGCCAGCACAAACACTCGTAGACGTCGTGTCTCATCCTTGGCCAGCTGATCATGGACACTGCTAAAATTAGAAGAACTATTCCGCAGTCTCTACAGCAGACCACGCAAAGTTTAATCGCCTTGTTGTGTTACACTGAAACAGTATGTGCACAAACACAAGAGACTTCTGTCTGTGAAAACACTGCAGGCACTCCTGGTTTCTACTGCAACGTCTTTAAATGCAGCAAGACACAAACGGATCGTGCTTTTAGGCCAGTACCTGTGAAGTAAAGCACTCTGAGAAGCACAGGGGCCTCGCTGTGGTACTGTCGTTACTAATGCACTTCTCCAGAAGTATGCAAAGACTTCCATTTCCCTCTCGCTGTTGCAGGATAACCACGGGCAGGATACAAGCAGCATTTTAAAAATGCACTCTTCAGTTCTCCCCTCCTGCACTGCTGGGACTGGCTCTGTGCAAACATTCCAGTCTTGCCAACTTCTATTAAATTATATCCTATCCAATGCACTACACAAAAACATCAGTATATTAAAATATTGAGTCAGCCCTACCCAAGTCCACACTAATCATGTCTGCTCCCAGACCAGGAGAACTGGAAAAAACCAGGACATTTAGTTGATGGGCTTGAAGACTTCTGAAGGAGAGAAAAGCACTGAAAATGTGGGCACGCATAGAGTTTCAGTTCTGCAAGCCAGGAAAACTTTATTGTATAGTCACCTTGGACGGTCCAGGATGAGCCAAGAGAAGCAACTGAAGATGTATTTCTTAAGCTAAAAGTCTAAGGTGTCTTGAAAAATACAGACATCACATCTAAAGGCTTCTCTCCCCATCTGGTTATGATATCTGCTCTAAGGCATTTTTACTCTGGATCTGGCTGCTATTAAAGAAGTCTTTGCCATTGAAATAATGTTGTGAATGACAGAGACTTCTTCCAGAGTTACGACAAGAGAATTTATAAAGAATGCTGCAGAGGAAAATACAGAGGCAATAGCTGGCATAAATTAAGTCCAATCAGTATTTTTATATGCTCAACTTCAGTTTGAAAGGTTATCTGGGGCAGCAGAAGAGGGGACAGAGAAAAGAGCTCTGACTTTTTGATTCTTTACTTCAACAGAGAAGAAATGGATGTTTTTCCCTTTTCCTAGCACTCGATACTCCTTTTGTTCTTTTCTCTTTCTGTTCTTCAGCATGTATAAACCAGCCTCACCCTCTGAAAAGAACCAAAACACATGAGGCCGAGCACTTGTTTAAAAAGAAAAAGCAGAATAGAATAATTAACAATTTTTCTTTCATTCTCTTTCTCAGGTATTGGGATTTGCATGTAAAAAAACCCAACAAAACCAACGCAACAACAACAAAACCACTTGGATAATAGACTTCAGCCCTTTCAGCACAATCATTTGATCAGCTTTCTTTTGGCTAGCAATATACAGAAGATGCCATGAAATTACTAGCTCTCCAACAACTCAGCCTAACTCTTCAGTATTTTCAAAGGTGGGGGGAAAAAAGCCCAAACACCAATCAATCAGCCTGTCAGAGTTTTATTTTATTCCAAGGACTGAGAGGGGAACACTTCCAGAAACACAAAGTTGTTTCTGCACTTTGCCAGACGCAGCAGGCGCATCGCGCCTTTTGTTTTGCCCGTTGCAGCGAAAGCATGCAGCGCCAGCGCGCCGTGCGCCGCAGGTGCGGAGCACAGCCAGCCTTCGCTGGCTGCTCATCACCCGCCAGGCGCCAGCCACGGCAGCAGGACCAAGCCACGCATCTGCCCGTGACCACAGCCGGTGCTGGCCTCAGCCACCCCTCCTGCAGTGCCGGGCTGGAGCGCCTGGGTGGCCCAGTGCAGCTCCTACGAGCAACGGCACAGTTACCCAGCACGCTGCGCTGTCGTGGCGTCTGCTATGAGAAAACAACCAGTAAATACCTCCTTGCAAGAAAGGCAATCTGTTCTGCTATTACCCGGCTACAGCTATGCCTGGAGCACACGGGACTTAACGGCTGTGGGGATGGGATACTACAGCCCGAACCGAAACGCCCCACCCAGAGAGGGATGACTGACCCTGCCACCAGTGCCACAGTCACTGGTGTGGAGGATTCTCCTGTTACAGAGGAATTCCATTTACTGCATGTTTTACTGAAGAAATAAATCTCCCGTGTAAAATGTTTGCCGCAGTTTAATCTCAAAGAAAAACGAGGAGTAGAAAAATGGTAAAATATTTTTTATAAGGCTTTCAGATTACTTTTTAAAATTTATGTGTCAATACTACAGCTGGGGTTGCTGACTTTTAAATCTGACATCTAAATACTCAGTACTTTGGGTTGGGGGTTGTAATAAGAAAATGGGGGATAGCAACTTCTCTGATAATAAAAACAGAGCAAGGCTGAAGCTACAACACTGTGTAACAAGAAGGGTTTTATTTCACGATGCAGAGGCTCCAGGTCAGATATTTGTAGTGGCAAGCCTCACAGAAGGGAATTAAGGACACCACCTTAAGTCAATGAACAGAACCAGCAGCAATGTTGAAGAAAGATGGTTCAGAGGGATGCTGTGTTTTGGTGGCACTGCGAACGCAAACACTAGGGCGCTGGGCTATGACCCACATCTACCACACAATACTGGTAAAAGAAGGCATTTAAAGAATGGATCTGCTGTCTTACCACCGTGCCCTTTCTAGAAGGAGTAGGACCATTAAGGCAATAAAATAAAAACTCAAAGTAATCACAGACACAATACAAAGGTTTAACAGCATCAAAAGTCCATTGACTTAACTGGGCTCTTCCATTGCCTTGATCAGCTCACAATGAAAACAGTCTCTCAAGCAATTATGTTCCTCTAAACCTGAAAAATCTTAGTTGCTCAGCATTACACTAGGATTAACATTATAATAAAAACATAATAAAAAAACCCTGCTTAGCATTATAGCAAAAGCAATGACCTAGCTCTCAGCTTGGTACTGGTGGATGCACCAGTCCAGTTCAGTACTTGCTACTAGATGGATGCACTAGTCTGGGTGTCCCACTGTCACCACTTCCTCAAGGGTCAATTTCTAAACCATAGAACCATTTCTTAACCGTGTAGGAGACTATGGCTTTTCTTTTTCTTCTCCCTTTGCTGCATGTTTGCCAACTGTGTGCAGACTACTGTTCATAGCTAAGGTAACCTGAGCATTTTGGTATCACATAGAAGGTGCTCAGAATGCTCACCAACTTGCTACCCAAAGGGGGGGGGGGGGTGTGTGTATATTAATACAGCCTTTTTGGCATCAGGAGAGTGTCTTTCAAGGTCACATTGCCTTTTTTTAGACTATTAAACATTTTCTTTCACATGGTAAAAAAGAATTACCCACAGAGGTCATATCTGAACACCATCTAACCATAAATAAAAATTAATTTTGTGAACTAAAAGTAAAAAAACTTTCAAAACACCACCTAACCCTCTCTAGTCATTTTGATAACTGGAAGTTATGCTTCTAGAATCTCTGAACTGGAAAATTTTGGCTCAAACAGAAGTTCATTTAAAATATAAAATACAAGCTATAAGAAGGTTGTGCAAATTAATTAACCCTGAATAAAGGATTAATCTTGTTTGTGAGAAATCTGTTCCTGGGGGGAAAACCCAACCAACTGTCCTGAGAATGACTGCAGTATGCCCCCTTATAAAAATTCACTGCATCTGCTTTATATTCTTCACAATTCTCTTATTTGAGGCTGAAAATAAGTCTCCTTTTCAACTGCTCTCACTTTCTGGGAATAGCTCTAGATCAGGCAGTTCTGTGGTGGGACATCTTGTATGTGCACCACCTCAAGGTCGCTAACCACGGAAACGCAAAGCTAAGAGCCTAGTCTGTTCTGCCTCCATCCAGCTTCTGATTCACAGGTCCCAGGGGATATCAAACTACACCCGTCAGGAAGCAGGGCATGGGTGGGAAGGGATACAGTCATTAGCTTATTCTGCACACTGCCCCACCACCAGCAAGGAAGAGCAGAGCAGAAACCCTGGAGGGAGCTGCAGCTGTCGTCAACAGCACTGCCACCTCTGGGTAGAAACTACTCTAAAAACAGTGTCTGCTTAGGCAAACTGCAGTCACAATGGGTGCACCGTGGTTCTCAGCATCACCAGCAGGTCTACCATCAAGCACATCAGGAGCAAGTGGCAGCCTTAGTTGCACTGCACTGATGCATTTCCCAAATCATCCACTGCAAGTGCCACTTTAACCAACGCACTGTGTCAAAAACGCTAACTGAAGAAGAAAGAGCTTGCCTGATGTTGAAAGTAAGCCACTACACCAGTGATGGGGGCAGGGGCCGGGGGGCTTAGTTGGTTCAGCCACAGAAAAAGCTCTCCCCTGAAAGACGCTCGTTTTCTCATAGTAAAGTCAGCCTCCTGCGCTCTCAGATATCACCGGCAAGAGTGACAAGATGTCAACAGCCATCATTTTACTTTTGGGCTTGAAATGGGGATCTTCTCAGTCCTGTTTATTTACGTATGAAAACCAGATGCCAACAAGGCAAGTCCAAACTGGTATGAATTCATTTTTTCCAAGTACCTGATTCCATGTGCATTCATCTTGGGAGTATCTGTCTACTCGAGAACTGCCTTTCACCATTCCATGAAGCATTTATTTGGTTCACTTTCTTTTCGCACACTTATTGGGTCCAGGCACATTGTGGCAAATGAAAAGCATTCAACTTAAAGATACTTTCCAAATCAGACTAACTCAGGCCTGGCAAAATAATGTAAATTATGGCCAACAGTAGATACCAATCACAAGCTCCTCACAACCTGCGAGAAAGACATACAAAGTGCTCTATCGACCACAGCAGGAGAGCAGCTCAGTTTCAGACCACCATAGTGCTCCTTTCTGAAAACACACCCCAAGAGATCTGGGCTAACTGCTTCAGCCGGCGATGCTGATGAATGTGAGGCTGTCTCAGCGGTGGCACGGCAGCTTGCTGTCCTTCTGCTGCACAGCAGAAACCCCAAAGCTCCCCTATATCCCTTGCCAACCCTTGAAAATGTGGCATACCTGCCCCGCTCTTCCAACCGTACATCCTCCCTTGCTACTTTACACCACTTCATTGTTACAAGAAAAATTACAAAGGAAAAAAATAATTGCAAAGACCAAGGCTTGCATCCACATAGTAGGATGGGCTTCACAAAACCCAGATAGAGGGCTGGCAAACCAGAAGAGGAGCAAACCCCCAAATACTTCTCTTCCTTCCTCACTCATCCAAACCATCTCCCCACTTTGGCCCTTGGGAGCCAAAGGAGTCATGGTGCAAGCCAGATGTTTGCCTGAAACTGTGACTTAACACAGCTGTGCATCAGTGTTACCTGCTGAAGCCCAAGCAAAGCAAGCTGTATTTGCTTTATAGCCACCAAGAACAACTGAATCACAAAACCAAAATATTTAGATTTATAATGTCATTACCCTTCTGTGCCTATAAATTTCTGAAGAGGTGAGAAGTGGTGAACAGTACATAGGGTTATTGTAACAAGAGTAACCATCAGGAAAGAACCTGGACTCCTGGGATATAAACCTGACATGGAATATTAAAACTGATTTATAGTTTCAGTTTGGTCTTACAGCTGTGCACAGTGTGAAAAAAATGGAAGAATTGTCTTCTGCAAGAATGGTTCTACAAATATTTGTATTTATGAGTCCTGGAAGGACAGTATTTCGTCACATGCTGACCTCCACAAGGAATGTGGTTTATGCTGCCTAATCACTATGATATTTCAAAAACCGGGAATAGTTCCCACCTGCCCTTTTTTATATTAATCTAGTACTGATTTCTTCTGTGAGATAAAACATGTGTTGCCTTCCAGACTTCAAAAACATAAGCGATTTGCATTTTCCAAAAGCACTGAAAGGTTTTTCTCTGCACCTGAAATAGTTCAGACCGATGAAGTGATTTTCTCCAACAAGTTCAAAAAGCGATCATCAGAGAAAATACGGAAAAAGTTACCGTTAGAATGCATTCTTTACGCACATTCTAAATAGCTAAAAACAGTGGCTTGTAACTGAACGTCTATGAACAATATTGAAAATCAGCAACTTGAAGGGTAACAGCTACCTTTCTGCCACTGAGATGATGCCTCACAGTGAAGCGGCGCAGCGCTCCCTTCACTCCTGTGCTCACAACACTGATCTCCTGCTAGAAAACCTGGTTTTGTTAAAAGGAAACAAACTATTCCGTACACAACAACCAAAACAAAGAGGCTGCCAGAGGCGTGTGAAACCCCAAGTGCGAACTCCCTTCAGACTACAGCACTTGCGAGACGACCCAGCTAACCAGGCACTGCTAAAAAATGAAAAAAAACCCAAGAAAAAAACATCCCGACTTAATACCCTAAAAGCACGGAGAAGGCTGTTTCCAGCTGTGCACCCCCGCCCTGCCCGCAGCGCTAGCAGAGCCAGCCACGCGCACCCCACCTCTCCCCCCACCCTGCCCGAGGGTCTCACTCACCCGCCCGCCCAGAGGCAAACCCTCGCGCGCTGCTGCTGCTGCTGCTGCCTTCATGTTTTCGGGAAACGGAGTCTGAAGCACACTTTCCTTTGCCTTAAAGGGAGTGCGTATTCCTGACACATCAGCAGGCAGGGAGCCCAGGGGTTGCTACAGAGCATTTATTTATACTCATTTGGAATTTCCTGAGACAGCCCCAGCCCGGCAGCCAGCCCAGCGCAGCGCCAGTGATTTCCTTCACGGCACTTCAGATGCTGCGGGACACTTCTGGCTCCCCAAGTGTTAAAATTCATGAAACGGGCAGCAGGACAAAAGGAACTGTACCAAATGACAAATTGAAAAGATAATTTTTTTTTTCTCTGATGAAGGCAGATTTAATTCCCAAGAGAGAATTGCATGTTCAGGTGACTTCACTTCCAGCTGCTCTCCCTTCCTCCCCAAGACCTTCATCCCCCACCCCCCTCATTTCTCACTCCCACGTGTGGACTGCGAGCACAGAAAGGTTCATTGATATAATTTGGGCAGAACAATTACCTCTGTTGTAACCACCAGTGCCTGCAATTCTGCCTGTGCTACATTCAATCTGGTTTTGTTTACTCTTCTCAAATGCAACTTATAATTTGAGGGATAAAAATAAAAACTTTTAGTGTAAAGTTACAGACAGCGTTTTCTTTTTTTTTTCCTGAAACAGCCAAAATACATGAGGCAGCCTTCACGCTAGCACAAGCACTTCTGAAATGATGCATCGATGTGTTTGGTTTTTTCCGTATTCAGTTTTCTTGTTTCCACATAACACCAAGTATTTACTCAAGTACCGAGAACCGGGATTCCAGACGCAAAAAGGGTCATGCCTCAGCACCATACGGAGGCCCTCAATGGCCTCAGCTCCATCTCTCTTCACCTCAGCTTACGGTGACTGTTGCTGTAGCATAGCCCAGCGACGACTGCAAAAGCAAACGGGCAAGGGGAGAGGCTAATTTAACAAGGATAACGGTCCTAAGGCTTCACAGGACTAAAGGAAAATAGTTTTGTTACCACGCCTTCCATCCGGATTCCCAAGAACAGTTAAAAAGAAAGAAAAAAGACATGAATTGTTACAATAATTCCCAGGATCACTGCGGATTGGAAGAGTTGTGCTCCAAACAGAAGTGGGATCTTGCGCTGAAATGACAGGAGAGAGGTCCAAGTCCTCTGCAGCGTCTTCAGCTAAAATGGCACAGACTTCCAATAGAAGTGTTTCCTGAACATATTTAGTGACTTCAGTGGTATTTAATATGAAGCAAAGTAATATTTGATACTTGCAGGCACCACTAGGTCCTGCCCTCTAGGCAAATTTACATTTATCTCCTTGAATTACAAGTCATTGATGCATACGCTATAAAATACGAGCTCCTCAAAAAAAGTCTGAAGAAGGTCTCTAGATGTAGACAACTGGTTACATTTATGGATCACAAAGGTACTAAATTTTAAGTGAACTTGGTTTGGTTTGGTCTCTGCTCTAACCACACCATCCATAAAGAAAAGCAGCTCTTCATAAACAGCGCTTCAGGAACAGCTTCTAATCATGCTTTGAAGTTTCTCCTAGAAGACAGAAAAATTCTAAGGCAGCTGAAACCTGACACACTTTTTCTGTTCAGGGAAACAAAAATCAAAAATTCAGTCTTTGAAACACTGCCAGAGCCTGCAGTCACCGCTTTGCAGAGCTGGCCTTCAAGCTCCATCTTCCAACCTGCAGAGCGAGTGACCAGCCAGGTGGGAACAGGCAGTGCACAGCAGCACTGGGTGGTGGGCATCTCTAGCTCCATCAGCAGGTCCTTCACACCAGGAAGGGGAGAAAATGAAAATACCCATCTAATTTTCTGTAGTGACAAAAACCCCTGACATCCAGGATAAAGTATGAGAATAGAAGATATGGTCAAAACATCCTTCTCAAGAGTTAGGATTCTGCTCACAGAAAAAAAAAATCTCCAATGTTATATGATTTCATTTTTCTAAAAGAAAAAAGACAGCATGATATCCTGTTTACAGAAGAACAAATTTTAGCAGCTGTCTCCACATGCTCCATCTGTTTATCATTACTCTGTGGTTTCAGGGGCTTGGCATCTGAATGAGTCCTGCATCAAGTCACGCACCTTCAGCAGAGAAGGTGGACTCAAAGACTGGACAACTCAGCAGGCTGAGAAAGACCTGCCACAAGTGCAAGCAATAACCCGTCATGTGTATCGGCACTACATCCCTTGTCCAGCAAGTCAAATATGGAGGCACATGTCAGGGTTGGCACAGTAAAACCTACAAGCGAAGAGCACACGTGTATTTATTCTCTTGGTCTTTGGGACCATTATGGTGCCAAATAAACTCATCCAGCTACTGCTTACAGCAGAAACAAAACTGAGGTCAGAGCACAGCTCTCCAGTGATCAAAAAACCTGATTTGGTCTGTAGCAGAGCGAATGCAAGATTTGGTGTATGGGCAACCATCCAGCTGGTATATTCTTATCTACAGAGCAGGTTATTTCACACCCCGTTTGAAAACAAAAGGCAGAGAGCGCACAATGGATCTGTGAAAGGCGATGGACGAAATGCAGTTCTCTAAAACACTTGCCTCCAACAGACCATCTCCCCAGCACTGGAGTGGCTCTGCTTGGAAGGAATGACATAATCTGCCCGACTGCAACGATCTGGTCCAGGGGGGTGCAGAGCTTGGCCTGATCCACCACTCTTAGGTTTATTTTCTTACGCCCAAAAAAAACGACTGTTGCATTTTGGTGGAGGTTGGATATGGGGTTATTCTCGGTTTTATTTTGGTGGATTTTTTTGTGGGAGAGACAGGTGGCATCACTGTGGGATTGTTTGGGGTTTGTTTTTTCTTTACAGCCTTTCAGAATTTGGCAGCCTGTTTCCGTAGAACGGTTTAAAACCTGCTAGCCATTCAGGTCAGATCTGAGACTGATCTGGCCTACCCACCTTCTCCTCCCTAGCAAATGCCTCTGGAAGGGCATAAGAAAGCAAACATGCAGCAACATTTATCCTCTTGGCTTCCAGAAACCTGTGACCCAGAGACTTCCTGAACCAGAGGTGGTACAGGATAGGTTTTAAGTCACAGTGTCAAATGTTTATTTTCAGACTAACTGGGATGTATTTAATAACTGGGTTCAAAATGTCAGACTGCAGCTGATGTGTTAGTACTGTAAGGAGATCTACTGGTCAAGTGCCTGGAGATACAGTTATGAATGATTAATGTGACCCAACGACTACATAACACTCAAAACTTCCATCTGAGAGACTTTGCAGGCCACAGTGAGGTCCCTCACTAGTTAGCATCTACACAGAGAGAGTATGCAACAGAAACATGTGCCCTGTATCATCATTAAATGTTCACCTGGTTTAGCTTCACTAAGAACAAACTTCAACTACTTAGTATTTTGTGTGTCATGAGGCGAGTCATGACTCCTTGGAAAAGCTTATGGCAAGAAGTCTTATTGTGGGAGCGAACAGACAATTCAAGCCTTCAAATTTGGTGAAATCTTTTTCTTTCTTCTTTTCTTTCTTCTTTCTGTACAGATGGTCAGGCACACTTGCTTGTTTCTACTGAGGTGTTAGAACTAAGTGAGCTAGCAACTCAGCTTGCAGCTCCCAGCAGGGCTTTATGGGCCAGCTTTGTTTTCCCCTGTTGCAGAGACAGAAAGTGAACGACACTGAACACGAACACAAGAGAAAGAAAAAATCCACGTCTGTAAAAGAAAGATATGCATTCTCAAATCTGGAAATAGGTGTATGGGCGTTCTATGGCACAGACAAGGATGCAAAGTGACCTTCTGCCTATTGGAACTCAAGTGGAGGTGTCAGCCTAGCGACTGTCCGCTGGTGCATTTGAAAAAAGCAGACTGAGTCATTCAGGGTCAGGCGGTGGATCCTGCCAGCGTGGAAGGCATCCCATGTCCTTCAGTCGTCACCCCCCACAACCCCAGCTGAGCAGAGGCAGGGGGTGCAGGAAGGAACCCACGCCTTTGCCAGGGAGACTGTACAGGCTACGTTTTTAGGCACCTCTTTCCCACTTAGAACAAGGCTCTGCAATCAAATACCATGGATTTCTAGCAACAATTACTAATCCAGAAATACTGCACTTCTACCCACAATAATATACCGACTACACAGAAGGCTCAGGCAAGGAAAAGTGTCACATAAACCAGGGAAAAAAACAAGTGCCACACATAACTAATGATGACCCATGGGCAAGACTACACATGTCCATTATTAATGTGGCGCGTAACCGATACACGGTGCGTGCAGTACGTCATGCAGCAGCAGGACTGGCGAAGGAGGATAAAAGCTGGAGCAGAGCAGGAGATGCTATGCTCAGTTTTGCACAGAGATGTCTCTCCCGCAGCTGTGGCCTTGGCTGTACCTGGTGCCTCGTCCTACGGGGATACGAGCTGAGACGGTCTGGCTGAGCCACGCACGTGCTTGCGGAGTTGTGGCCTTACAACTTTCCTCTGCAAAGGGAGAGGGAAGTAATATTCCCACTACTGTCAACACGGCATTTTCCACCGCACTGAAGACAGGTTGTGAGAAGCCTCAGCGTGTTAAAGGCAGAGTGGGGTGCATAGGATGGCTGGATATCAGGGGGAGGCGCAGGGACTGCACCCGGGGAGAAATCCCTGCGTGTCCTCAGAAGAGCTGGGCTAAAACCAAGCATCAGAGAAAGTGGCCAAGAGGAATATTGGGGGGAAAAATAGAAAAGGACAAGCATCCTGGATGGCAGACACGCTGTCTGAGAGGGAAGGAAGGGAACAGGACTGTAACTAATGATGGACAGGGAGAATGGTGAAAGTCTAAAGGGCGATACAGTGGATGCACAGCCTTGTGAGTGCTTTCAAGTACTGGCACGCTTAAAAGCCAAGTAACAGCCATCTGTCCTCATGTAGAAAAACAAGACAGGAGCAGAAGAGAATGATTCTAAAATACACTTCTTTTTTTTAACCTTTTAACTTAGTATATGGCAAAACATGTCTAAACCTTAAGAATCACAATTTCTGCTGGAGGGAGGCCGAAGAAGGGGTCAAAGGGCTTAGCCATGGACTTCTTGAAGTGAAAAAACACTGTTGATCCTTGTAATCCCTTAAAACATGACTGCTCTGATCTTGTCTTTGTGCTCCTATCATATGCAAATGTCAGTCCACTTTTTAAATAACGACTTTTTTTTTTTTTGCACTATACTATTTTTTCAAAGCTGCACACTTTAGATTTACCAAACAGTGTACGTGTAGTGTTAAAACTTGACCTGTTTGCTAGGATTGCACCTGAAATTCCAGTAACAGCAGCTAAATTGCACAAGCGTTTTCTTTTTATTATTAGATCTTCTGCAACTCATACCACGGTGCTCCAGGCAGAGGAGTTGGTTTCATGAAGAGAGGGTAGGGAAGGGGCTAGGAGTACATCAACAAACATGCCCCTCAGCAGTAAGAGACTACTCCAGACCAGTGATGTCTGGTTTACATAGGGAGAACAATCTGTTCCTAATTATCAGTTAATTTGATCCTCACCCTAATCTGACCAAACCTTCAAACCTAGCTATTAAAAACTGTTTCCACCCCCTCTCTCCATCCCTCCCCTTCCTACTTTCAAACTGATACTGAAAGGCAATACAAAAATACCACAGACAGGCCCTGTATGTTGAACGAAAGCAACATATTGTTATGAAGAAAAAATATATAGGAATATATTAATAAAAAAAAGAGAAGACAATTACATAAAACAGTCATTACACTGTGAGATAACTAGGGTAGATAAATTGAGCAAGAAAAAGGCCGTGAGAGGGGGTAAGGGTCTCACTAACTATTTCTACAGGTTTTGTAAGCGGGGAAGGACGGACTGGAAGCACGAAATAACATGATGGGATTTCACATTCACCTACCTGTCCGAGCATCTAAGCACTTAGTTTTGTCAATGCCTGTGTTAAGTCAGGTGTAGAAAGATATCAGAAGACTGTATCTAATGCAGACCGAATATATGCTATGAACAGTTTTAAAGAGGTAAGAGAGATGAGGGAGGGAGAGAGCCCTATTTGGACCCAGCCAATCTGCTAACCCCCACACACTGCAAGCTGGAACATGCGTCCCACAGCGAAGGTCAACCATTGCTTTCAGCCAACACGGTAAGTGCAATTTCCGGATGAAATCAGAGAAGGCAACGGGAGAAAGAAAGGGGATGATGGCCACAAGCACAGTTCTGGCGCTAAGCTGGTCACACGGGGACATCCTGGCAGGAATCGGTACTCTGCCAGCAAGGGGAGTCATGTTTCCAGAGGAAGGAAATGGAGATACAGCAGAGCAATGCCAACGTGGGCAGCCCGAGCACTCCCTCAGCCCCTAAAACTGCTGTCAAAACACGATACGGGAAGCGCTGCCCTTCTGTCATCGCTAATACAAAGCCTTACAAATGGCACGGAAGGGGAGGAGGAGAGAGGTGGCCACTACAAGAGGCTTCCGAAGGACTTCTGCTCCAGCAGTTCCTTCTGCAAGGAACATGTCTAAATGCAAGCACTCGGTGTTCACAAACAGCGGGCAACCAGCTGTAATCAGGCTATTTCTATCCAGGCCATTTCCCTGGGGGACCGTATCCTTTTAAGAACAACAAAATCCCCTCCCTTCCCACAGGGAGGAGATTCATGGGCATTATTCATAAACTGCTTTCTGCAGGAGAATCTGGGAAGGGAGTGAGGACCACCGTAGAATGGTTTTGGGGGAAAATACAGTGTTTCAGGTTTAAACGGCCACTGGAAGATTTGCTGAGTCCACATACAGATCAGTGCAAAGCAGTGGCTTCCATCAGAAGACCTAAGGGCTTTTACCACTGTTAGTCTCCACCAGTGCAGTGAGGTTGCAGGGTACGATACACAACAAGGCATACCTGTTTAGTCCCAAGAGCGTTATTGGCTTTAAAATACAAGATCAATACCCTTAGCTGCCTCCAAGGGTGCAGAGGGCACGTACTTCCACAGGGAGCAGCAGCAGGCCACAGGAGAAGGTCCAGGTGCTGCCCGTGCAAGTGCATCACAACAGCTCAGACAAGAAAAGAGAGCATTACTCCATGAGCAAGCCTGCATCGGAGAGCAATGAACACAGTCCTCTGTTCAGGTGAGATGTAAGAACTTTCTGGGCAGCTGCAGAAGATAATCCAGAACAAGACACGACTGCAGTAATCTCTGAACAAAGCAGACCAATTAAATCTGTTCCGTTTCTCACGGCACTTTGTCCTTCTGCAAAGCATCAGCATCTTATATGTGTCTTTATGTCTTGGGCCATCTGCTTCCCACCACATCCAATTTCTGTTTCTGAGGACTGAGCTAACCTGAACCAGGTTGCTATGTCCTCAGCTCCTAACAACACTGTATTTACTGTGTCCTTTCTAACTCCTTCCTGCCCCTTCCCTTTCCAGCAGATTCCAAAATCAGGCCTGAAGGGCATTCTTCAGGCAATGAGTCCTACATGAAAGAAGATGTATGATCCCTGATCTTCTGGGGTCTGACAAAAGCCTCTGGGCTGGGCAAATGCAAGTCGATGTTTTTCAAATCTTCTGTTGCAGTGGCAAATGCACCCTTGGCATACAAGTATCAGCAAACAATTTCAGAAGAAACAAGTATTAATTCAAGTAGAAAGTTGGCATTGGCTGTGAGATTGTGTGCTGCATCTCCAGCCATCTGTCCTTAAGGCAGATCTGGCATCAGTGAGTGTACTACAGTATACTGATGGAAATTTTGATACGCCTTATATGACGGAACTGATGTGAAATCACTGGAGGCTCACTTACCCTTCACCCCACAGATTTCAGGGTCCCACCCTAGGTTGTTTTTAAATACTGGGCACCACCAGAGTGACTCACTAGATCATCTGTGGGAGAGGCAGGAGCAGGATCCCAGTGACAACCCTGCATGCCATCTGCCCATCCAGAAAGCACAAGGCAATTCAGCAGGCTCTCCCGATGGCAAGAGTCTCCCACCAGCTGCCAAAGCACACCTTTGGCGTACACCCATCCCCATTAACTCCAATGGTTATCAGATGCAGGCTCAGAGCAGGGAGCATGGTAGGGGAGCAAGCCCAGGCTTAAATAGCCTCTCATCACACAGCCCTGACTCAACCAAATTACCATTGCCTGCATGGCCGATTTGATAGAAATACAAACTCACCTGAACCCTGGTCATCTGCATCTGCTAAGCTAAGCAAACCCAGTGCATTTAAGGCTCCTAAGCTCAGAGCTCAGGGTGTCAGCAGCACCGCAATGATGGCTTGGTGACGCCTACCCTGCAGGAAAGCAGCAGACAGCAGCTGTCGGATGGGCTCCTGTGGCAGGCACCTGCAATACTCAGGGGTAAAGGCTCTATCGAACTATTACCTAGCAAACACTTCCGATTGCTAACTTCGTCACATCTGTAAGTTCCTATTCATTCACTGAGGGTCTGTAATGAAAACTGGTGGTTATTCTGCTGAAATTAGTAATAGTGGTAATGTTCTGGTGCACAGCACTTTTTTTTTAGACCACACTTCAGGTCTCTAGGCTGGAAATCACGCAAAACTTCGTGCATATTGCCTACTGTTATGTGCACTGGGAAAATCAAATCGTAGGAGAGACTCTAACTCAAAAAATCCACTAACTGAAAGGAAAGTGTGTCTACAAAGGTTTGGTAAGAGTCGTTACAAATCAATGCCAAGGACGTGTATGACAAAAAACATTTGCTGTAAGCAAACGTGTGTTGTATTTATTGGCTTCAATAAAAAGGGTTAATAAGTCAACAGGGGTTTTCATAATACTTTACAACACTTGCTTAAGCATTTATATACCAGCAGATGGAAAACACATTTATTAAACATTTGGTCTTTGAGTCACACTGACGTTAATATCTCAAATAGTATTAATTCAGGCAACAGGCTCTTGTAATGGCCTCATTCTCTGCTTAATTGGTGCATAGTTATAACTCTACTTCGGAGTCAAGAAAACTGCTCAGATACAAAGAAAATCTAACCAGAGGCGCACAGGGTGCTGCAGAGTAACTGTGCACATATAAAACAACCAGAGCAACACCAGGGTGCTGCAGGGGAACCAGCGCTCCAACGAGGTTTGTACCTGCCAAACCACCCATGGTCCCTAAGCTCCTGGCATGCTCTCCAGAGCAGAGGTGGGTGCTGGGGGGGTGACATCTCCCCCTCCTCAGGAGGCTGAAAGTGAAAGGAGTAAACTGGGAGCAAAACCACTCAATGCCTGCAGGCTGGCTACCACTGCAGCAGTTCCTTGATTTACAGTTGCAGAGACCAACGGTAAAAATGATGGTGAGTTGCTTTAAGAACTGTAGGAATCTGATTGAGGTAGAGCATAAAGGTGAGTTAAACGCAGAGGAAAATGGCCCAAATGAATCCGTGTAAGATGTTAGTATTGCTGTACGCGGAAGCATGTTAAAAGTGGGATGGGAAGGCATGGAAACACAAACACGCAAGGGTGAGGGGGAAGGTGCAGACAGAAGGGAGAAAAGAGAAAGGATCAGGGAAACGTCAGGCACCACGTACAGAAAAAAATCTGTAGTTGCTTCACAGCAACAGCCTTGCTATACTGACCCCTGCAGCCTGTCCTACTTGGGGAAACTGGAAAAGCTTTTCTTCCGTCAAAATGCCTTTTTATGTCCCGGCTAAAGAGATGACTGACAATTTTGCGGTCTCTGAATGCAGAACATGAGGTGCTTAGGGAAGTCAAAATAAAACATGTTTTCATTATGGTTAGAAACAAATACAGCTTTTAATCCTCTATCTTTTTTAATCAGTCTCCTATGTTTGTTTTGCTGTTTCCTTGTTTTCTACATCAGAATAAATGGCATTGAACTGGAATCTCACACCATTCAGTGACTCTCAGAACATGCATTTTGAAAACAAAGTTTCAGCTAATCAGGTATGAAAGGAATGAAAATCCAGCCAGAAGTAATTCCAAACTGCCTGGTAAGTTTTAGGCTGGTGTGCGCTGTACTTTTTGTAGCTGACTGGAGGAGCTTTCTACGGCTATCATGACAGAAATGTTTGCAGACCCTCATTAAATAGATGATTTACACATCAGTCCTAGCAAGCACAGAAGCTAACAATTACTGGAAGTTTCACCCAGCAGTTAATGAAGACACTAATACTATTTTGAGAAACAATCACCTCATTTTTTTTTCTTGTGCTATGCAAAGAGAAATTAATTTGTGACATGTACCAAAACAAGACCAGCCTCTGATAGCTCCCCACAGATGCAGGGTATTTCCCAGCTTCTGCTGCAGCTCCTTGGACAACGCTCTGGACTTCTACTACACTCCGTAACCCTGCTGAGTTTACTGGACTAGCAGTAAGCTCACATGCCACCTGAGCAGACTCGAAGCAGCACCCAACTGATAAAATACAGCAAATTTTTCTACAAGCACCAATTTATCACTAGTTAGAGAGACTTCAGCTATTTTCAGAGCAAATGCCACAACTTTCACAGACCCTACTCCACAATCAGTACCAAGTCTGTAAACAAACTTCCAAAATATATAAAGATGAACAAATAAGCTTGCAGCTTGTGGAAATACAGTTCACTACGAGACCTCTGTGCAATGAAACTGGGAATAAAACTTTAAGAGTGATAAAACTTTAAGTCAGCAGCAAACAAAACTACTGACAAACTGAAGTAAAAATCTTACCCTCTGTTATTTATTCACCACATTTAAAGTTCACATCTTTACCAAGACATGTGAGAGGCAGAGAAATTTACGATAGGTGGTTTCATGATAAAGTCATCACTTGCTTTGTAGCTTATCTTGCATACGCACTCACTGAAAATATTTACAGCAAACGTACTTCCCATAAACATCCTTTAAAAATAAATCTCTACACAAATGCAAAATAGCTTGATTCTTTCCTGGAAACAAGTTCCAAATTCAAGCATTCCTCTACAGATTTTATCTGCAGCAGCAGCAGTCCATATAGGCTCACATAATGAAAAAAATTGACCAAAATGGTACATAGGCATAATCATTTAACAGTGCAAGTACTCACATTCTCGAGTTAACCAAAGCAAACCACTGCTCCTTAGTCACCTCGTACTTGAATGCAGCTGAACATGTGGTCAAACTTGCCAAAATATTCAAGTAACATAAGCGCAGCTTAGTAGTCCATAACAAGTCTTTCTAGTTCTTTTTCCTGTTGCTGATTGATTCAGAGGGTGCAGAAAACACCACCCCTGAAGTTTGTCTTTCCACTCTTGGAGCTCCATGCAATTAAGAACCTTCCTTCAATACCTCCAACGCCCAAATCAGTTCCTGCTCATCCAAAGGCATTCTCTCCCAGGCAGCACAGCAGGATAACAAATCACAGGTATTTGCAGCCCAATACTCTGTCCATTATTAACTGCTGAGGATTTGGAGACGCAGGCGTACACAGCTACATGTTAGAACGCCAGCCTCAAGGGTTTGCAAAGTCAACAAGTCCTGACAGTCTCTGCAAAATGTTGTCCAATTTAATTCTGAATTAAATACCTGCAATTCATTATAGCGACTTTCTACAAATAAGGGAATAAACACCTTCTGCACTGCAAGAGGCTTTGTTTGCATAACAATCCTGAAACTAAAACTTCCTCTTGCATTAACACATGCCCAGTGAAAGCATTTAGCTTCTTTTAGACTTACATGTCAGCTTATCAACTTTTTCAATTCTATGCAGGGAGGGGGGAGAATTAGTAACTATCAATCAGTAACAGCCCATGCACAATTTTTCTTTCCTTGTAAGCAGAGGGAATTGTTCTGCATGACTTAAGTTAAAAGTGTAGTACTAAAAAAAAGTCAAGTTACGTGGGGGTTTTAGGTAGTAAACAGTTAAGTCACTCAGCGGAGGTTCTGAAGTTTGCCTCTCAAAAGGATCGCCAAGGTTACAAAAGGGTATAGTTTCTCGCTTAGAGAGTATACTTTTAATTGTATAAAAATGGGGGAGGGGGAATATTCTTCTTCAGCAGTCTCAGGATTTAACAACATTAGTAAATTTAGCCTTAAATCAACAGATAAAAGTAACTTCAATGTTTTCACGGAAATTCCACTAGCCTTTAAAAAAAAACTTATTCTTTTGAATAAATTGCAGATAATGACACTCTGTATTTCTAATTAAATGCACACAAAATGTTTTAATCCGTTGCACTAATTAGAACAATTCCGCAGTGAGCACAGTGAGTAATTGAGGATTTGTTTCCAAACCAGAACATACTTTCAAAGGAGGTTGCTGCTAAAATCCACCAGGTAAGCGAGTTCTCAGTATGTGTGTGTCATGATTTAGCGAGTAGCATTTGAACACGAGTGCATAAGTCAGGGAGGGAAAAACCCTGAGATTTCTATTTACATGCATGACAAAAGAAGATACTTAATGCTCCTTCCCAAGATACTCAAATGCTCCCAGCCACCCCAGCCCTCACTGATAAATTCATTTCCCATCCTACCTACATCAGAAAGCCTCAAAACAGCACCCACAAGCTCCTGCCACGCACTTGAAATTTTCCATGCAATCCCACTGTATCAGCCTCAGCTTTAGTGGGCTAAAGCTATGTTTGTGCAGCGATCAGGAGAACAGGAAAATATTGACACAACTGCAGGAGGAACACCGCTGCTGTGCTGTTATCAATTTCTCTGCAATCTCTGCCCCCTCCTGATCCGCCAGTCCTCCTCAGCGACCTTTGAACATGGCGAGTGATCTATTCTAAAGAGTATCACCCAACCAAAACAGACATCTCAGGAGCTTCTTAAAATAATGAAGAAGCGACATGAAATGAACACCTCCTCTTCATGTTGCTTGAGAAATGCTTTTATGTTTTTCTGAGAAGCGAGAACCAGAAATCAGCCTGACCCATAAGGTGACCGGGAAGGGCTGGGGATTCAATGCGTAAGAGCTGGTTAATCTTGCAAGTTAATTACAGGCACCGGGTAACAACCCCATGACGTTCTGCAGCAAAGCCCTAGGCCTCTCACAGCCTGGCGTAAGCCAGCATAGGTCCTCGCAAGCAGAGCGCGCTGCACGCTGAATGCCTGAGCGCCAGCCCTTACGTCTTTGCAAACAACTTTCCACACTTTAAATATCTAAAAGATTATCGGGGGTGGTAGTGGGGGAGCAGACGGGTTCTGATCTACCAGGAAATCAGTTGTCGGTATTTAGTTTTAGCTACTGCTACTTCCCTTTTCTGCTGCTTTCACAATTAAATAAAAAAGCTTTTTTAAAAAAATAAATTAATCATCCAAAGGGGGAAAACTGTTCCCGATGAGTTACCTGTAGCACTGCCGTTAGTATTTGCTGGGAAGGCCATGTTTGCTCAGTGACACATCCAGAGCTAGGCTGTTAGGTGTCATGCAAATATCATGCATCAAGTCCAACCAGACATGCAACCTGGAACAGACAAGAAAAAGGCAGTTAAAAACGTACAGTTTTAAGAAGTTAAGTACATTACGCACTGGGCACTTCTGAGTATTTGAAGTCTCATCTTCAGTGCAAACTTCACCAGAGCAGTAACTTATACTCCTCTTAATCGGTATCCTAGCTATCAGAAAACCCACTGCTGTCCTGGCATCTGAAACTAAATTGCAGCTCTCTGACAATCTCCATGGAGGACCACTGTTCCGCATCTGTCCTCAGCGATGATGTAACCAGCTGAATTTGCAGCTGGCTTGGTTTTAGGGTTTTTTTTGTCTACCCTGAGCTTTTTTGCAGTTTGTCCCTAGCCTCCCTCATACCACAGCAGCTTCCTCACATTTGCTGGCACCTGTGTAAGTACCCAAAGGTTTACATAGGCACAGTTTGAGGATTTTTAGGTGAAGGGCACCTACAGAAGGGCTGTTCCAGCAAGCAGGTGCCCAGCTGCAATTTCCAAGCTCCAGCGTCCCCGGGGAGGTGAGGACAGAAGGACCCCACGGCAGCTGCAGCCAAAGCAAGCACGTGCATCCCTACCACCCAACAAACCCCGCAGGGTGGGGGGACCAGAGCTGGCACGGGCTCTGGCTGGGATGCTGCACGGCTGACTGCGAGACCTGTCCTCTGTCACCAGGTCCCAGTGGTGACAAGTTTTCTGGGTAGAAGGTTTTCTTTCAACCCACATGTGTCAGATTCAACTGAGAAGCAGTGCCCTCCCCTCCAGGCTCAGGCTGTGGGTACAGAAAAAGGGTGCTGCTGCCCCAGGCAGGTGGCTGCCCACCAGAAACCAAGGGAGAGCCAGAAACAAAACCAGAGGCAGTTTTGCAGTTAGATGGCTGCTGGCTGGCTCTGCAATGGGGCTCCTGCTCCTCCTTCCCCATCCACCATGGGGGCAGCCTGATCACAACCCTCATCGTCAGTGCAACAGATTTGACTCGTCCAGGGCTGCGGAGACACCTCCTCTTGGCTCCGCTTCGTGTTTTCTACAATCCAAACAGCATTTCATTTTGTTGACTCAGATAAGTGGAGCTTAGGTGTATAAAGAACACCCTCCTTCACCGACCCCAATCAGACTCACACTGACAGCTCCTCAACAAACCAGTCTCATTTTTCCAATTATATTTGATATGGCTCTGACAGTACATGCATGGAAGTATTTAAAAGCTAAACAGATTAGCAAAGGAAAAGAAAATCCAGAAATTAATTAGTGCAAGCACAATGTGAATCTGAGTCAAAGGTACACCAACTGATAGAGAAGCTGACGGTCTCTTACAACTGACAGAGCTCCATCACACAGGCTAATGCAGCTTAGCTTCCCCCTTCAAGGAACACAAGCACAAAACACTTCATTTTTAGTACAATCCTGACATCAATTTTCCAAGAATGCAGAAAGACCTCCACTGCAAATCCTCCTCCCCAAGCTCTGCAGTATACTCTTAAATTTACGATCTCTTATTGAAAGGGGGGCAGGACATGAAGCTGTCACAAAGACTGTACAAGCAAGAGGCTACAAACAACAAAATAAAGCAGGCAACCATCACAGACCATGATGCAATAAGGTCCATCACAAGACTCCAGGCATAACAATAATTATCAGATTTCTGAAACAATGAAGCATGGTGGGGGAAAAAAAATAGAAAAGGATGTTGCTGGCTGAGTTTGCAACCAGGACCAAAGTTTGAAATCTGAGAGCTTTTAGGAAAATATTAACTAATTCCCTTCAAAGGGAGACACTCTAAAGCATCACTCCCACCTCTGCCATTGTGATCAGGATATAAAGTTACACTTTAAGTTCAAGAAAGGCAAATTTTACTGAGTCGCAAGGACTGCTTCCTGAAAAATCGTCATCTGTCTCCCCATTAAGTTTCTCAGGACAGCCACTGCCTCAGGGCAGGCTGCACTTAGCTGGACACTACACTCTACCAGCAGTGCACCCAAGGGTAAAGAGGGCTGAAATAATTCACCCACTTCTGATTTGTTCAGCACAACTCTCTGCTTTTCACTAGCACTGTAAGAGGCATGCTTCCCTGCCTTCAATTTACCGGATGCTGCAGCAGCAGCAGGCTTGCACTGCTCTGAACCTAACCAGCGAAGGACAGCAAAATACCCACGCTGCCTAACGTAGCCCTTGCTCTATCAGGCAACTCATGTTCTGCTAGTCTGCAGCTTCCTATCCCACTAGCAGCAGAGAAGGCTCAAGGGAGGCTGCTCAGGAAACACAACACAAGATTTGCATCCATCTGGGCGAAGCCCGCCCGGGTCCTGCTCGGCACTTCTGCAGAGCTGGATGTTAGCTAGTTGCCAGAGCTTGCTCGGCTCACGCCATCAGCTGCACCACTACTAACACTTGTACCAGGGGAGACTTGAGACCGTGCACCCAGGGACTGGTATGGGCAGACAGGTGGGAGAGGTTCCATGTGTGGAACAATTTTTAGGTGTAATGCAGTCCCAAATGAGAGAGGATCAATGGCAAAAGTGAGCCCCATGGTGCATCACACCTTGAAACTCATCACTGGTTTTAAAGTAAAATCTGTTAAGCCTCATCCTATCGGTTTCAAAAACAGTAGTCACCATCACGGGCACGTGTGAGGAGAGCTTCCTAATAGTGAGAAGCGAATGCAATTGAGGTAAGAATTGACATAAAATTAATAAAGACACTGCTGAAAGCCAAACAGGACCTCAGGTCTACATTTTGTTGTGGCTTAAAGAGATGTAATTGACCTGGTGCAAACTTCCTTCTGGGTATACTTCTACTGGTTTCAAAGCTGTGCAGGCTTAAGTGCCTCCATTAAGAAGCAAACTCACCTTAATTTAAAACAATGATACTTCTGAGTTTAAACAAGGGTTAATAAAATAATTTAGGAAGCAAATTCAGTCCAACAGATAGGAGAAAAGAAATAAAAAAGAAAAACATGGGGTCTAATAGTTTGCTACCTAACTGGAAGAATTGGTTCCTTTTTCTTTTTTTAAAGATGACATTAACTGCAGCTGACAATGTGCCTATTAAACAGCTGTTAAAATATGGGAAAAACCTGATCTAGCTCAGCAGAGTCATGGAGGAAGGTAATTCATACTGCTTTGAATCACAACTGAATTTCTGAAATTGTACCAACACATACGTGGAACCATTTTTAGAAAGGTATTGCATGAAACTCCTCAGCAACACACACCCCAATAGCTGCACTTTCATAGAAGTCTCTCCTGTGGGCAAGGTGCAGGATGATACTGGAGGCCAGCTAGAATACACAGAGGAGAAAACCTTAGCCTGCTCTACAGCAAAGCATGTTCTCCAGTACAGACATCTTACAAAAGAAAATTAGTAGAGAAGCTTATATATTCCATTCCCAACTCTTCAACTTTCTGCCCATATGTTTTTACATGCTCACCCCATGCCTGCCTGTGAATACTGTGATTTACAGACCCTAGGGCAAATGCAAAACAAGCAGAGACTAGCTATTTGAAGTATTATTGCTCAATGAAGCAGTTGTTTAAAGTGTTTTGAAGTAAGATATTCAAACTCTCATCTGCCCTTAGGTTCTATAGCAGAAACCTTAAACACACATGATCCTCAGCTTCTGCAAACTATCACGACACCCCAGCTTTTACAGGTTTTTCCAGAATGGTGATTCTTTAGGCAGAACATAAAGCCTACGTCCTAATCCTGTCCTAATCACACGGGACAAGAACCTTACTCCTCCTTTGTGCTGCACCTTGTCAGGTCACCTACACCTATGCTAGCGTTTCTGCACCAGAAATATCTGAGTATATACACATCAGTTCTGGCATCCACACAGCAGAGCTGCAGACTGAAGAGGCACAGATCTTGCAGAAAATCCAGGCTCCCACTTCAGTTTGATGTTTGCAAGAGAGGCTTAAGACAGAAAACAGTTGAGGTTTGATCTAAGAGTAGCTGTAGAATGGCATGTAGGCAACACAGTAATTAGAAGAGAAGTGTAACTCGGCTCTTAAACAGGAAAGCAATCATAAAAGTCCTCCTTGTCCAGGGGCCACAGTCACATATGGGAAATCGTGATGCGCACACACTTGTTTGTGGGATTCAGGAAGACAGGCCTTGGCTTCCAGGCAACGGGACTTTAGGCTAAGCAGATATACATATAAGCCTTTCTTTTATCTCACGGCACGCACAGGCTATCAAGAGTAAATGGTCACGTCAACCACTCAACACAAGCTCCAGATCTGCAGTGTGGCTGAGACAGTAAGATGCTATTGCTTAAGATTTGGACTAAAAGTGGGAACATTGGGGCTGAGCTGTGCAGGATTCAAAGCTACTTGGTCCCAAATGTTCACACGGATGCACTCAGAGGGTAGTCCCTGGAGGGAAACCAACTCTGCAATCCTGTCCCGCAAGTACAAAGTGGTGATTTAAGAAGGCCTGGGATAGAGGGGTTTGAGAGAGCAAGTCAACCCACAAGATGCAACATTCGAGGAAGAACTGGTGCTGCTCCATTCCTGTTGTACACCAGTGCAACAAGACTTCTGCCTGACACTTCCCTCTCACATGTGGGTCGTCCTGGCTGTAGAACTTGCCCAGTTTCATTCTGCAAGGTACTGATAACATTTGCAAACAAGAGCCAAGATACATGCAAAACCCATCTAAACACACAGATGGTAATTCCTGTAGCTGCAAGAAGAAATTGGCACCGGAAATCCTATCCCCCTGCTCAGCCAGAGGGGCAAGCACTTTCCAAACTTGTGCAGCTCTACAGGGAACAGGAATGTCTGCAACCTAATTCGTATCCTCAACCAAATACGCCAGGTGCAATTTGAATGAAGCAAGGGCTGACGCCAGCCACAACAAAAGAGAAAGTATGTGAGGAGTTGCTCTGTGGTTGGTATCTACCCTGGGAGAATGACTGTGTATCTCTGAGATTTTCTTTTCAATCCTACCCCTACTGTGGTTGTGTTCTTCTTAACTGTATGTTTATCAAAACAGGTGGCCAATAAACTGAGAGGCAAAGTTTGGACGGGAGAATTTATTTATTTATTTATTTATTTATTTATTATATGATTACAGTTAAAAAACACCTAAGAATGCAGGCATATGAAGATTTTTTTTCAGGTCAGACACAGAGCAGTCAACTTTGAGAGGAGGGTAAACGGTGAATAAATTTTAATTTCACTTAATTATTTAATTATGTAACCTATTCACATACTTTCTAGAGCAAATGTCTTTCTAACGTTGCATCCAACTCACGCAAAGAAAAAAATCACACAAGGGAAACCATGCAAGTTCAGTTGCTGCTTCAGTCTCACAAACTGAACATAATAAAGCACTAGCACAGGCTGTTTGCCCAGGCGACCCTAAAATGCAAAAGCAAAAATTCCCTGGGATTCCCTGTTTCCTGCAGCCTCCCATGATTCAGCCTCCTCCATCAACAGAGATGATACAGAGACGATTCTTACTATATTTTGGACTACATCTAAGCTGGCAACCAAAAAAGCCACCTCTCACCATGGTATGGGTTTTTCTGCAGGATCTGCAGTATGATGGGAGCAAAAGAAGCCTTGTAAATCCTTTCAACAGGCAAGTTAATTAACAAGATATGGCTACGGTCAGCATGAATTTACGTGCCTACTTTCCTCACTCCCTCTACTTAGGGCATTGGCCTGTAAAAGGTCTCTCTTTACAGCAGAGCTTCAGGCAAAAGCTGAGCTAAGCTCTGTTAAGAGAGTGACGGCTCAGAAAGTCTGGGACCTGAGTCAGCAAGCTGAAGAAAAGAAGTCAGAGCGCTCTCAGCCAAGACGCGAGCTTCCCTTCTGCCACAAAACAAAAAAAATTCAGGCCCAACTCTTGAGCTTCAGTGCTTTTGAACCACAAACTCTCAACTACTGCAATGCCAGGCTCTAATTCTCAAGTTACGTTGGAATTAAACATTTGTCACTTTCATGGGGATGTCCTAAGCTGTGCACCTCCCTTCATCTTAAGTAGACTTGCGTTAAGCTGCCTGCTTGCCCTCTTATTTCTTCAAGCAAAGAATAAATGTCCAACCTTCAGTAATGTGTCTCAGGGGTTTTCTTCTGCATGCTTGAAAATGGTCTTCTCCTCACGTCTTGAGCTGGGCTTCCACAAAGCTTCTACTTCACTCTCTCAAGCCACCTACCTACTGCACAGGAGCCGGGCTTTACTGGGCAGCCTTCAGTACAGACAATGCCCTCAGAAAATGGGCATATATGAAAATCTTTCAAAGGTATCAAATCATTCTAACTACAACAATTTTCTGAATTTCCCCCAGTATTGCTTTGTCACATTCGTTAGCAATGACAGCAATGCTCCACCATCAACTCTTGGGCTTTTAGTTTCTCTTCATATGGAGTTATCCCAAGTGGATCTGGAGGATCCAGAAAAGGAATCAGCTGTTCTACACAACCCACTCATTGACTTGCTGGTACCAAGCAACAGGGGAAGGATTTCAAAATACTACCCAGCAAACACAAACATAACAAGAGTTCAGGGAGCCAGACAAACACTCCACCTAGACTATCTTGTTTTCAATAGTGGCAACTGTGGATACTATTTAAGGCGAGTACATGTGCCTGATGATAAGTCCATTCTTCTGTGCTCTCCCCATACCAACAATGACTGGACTGGGAACATCTAAGGGTATATCCTTCCTGTGTCATTTTAATATCCACGTAAGTTGCCTGTGAATTTGACAATCCCCTTTCTGTCCCTGCTGCCTTGTGCAGCAGGAAGTCAATACCCACTGCGTATTTTCTTGTTTTAGACTGATGTCCTACAGATTTTACTGAGCGCCACCAAATTTTTGCACCGTAGGGCTTGGTGAACACCTGTGCAGATTCAGCTTATCCACTCTCTTCACGATTTTATAAACCTCAGTGTTCTCTTCCAGCTTATATGGCAACTCCATCTCCAGATCATTTTACTTGCACTGCTGAACCCTTTCACCTATACTCACCATGCAGAAGACACTTATCATGAACAGCATCTTCCTAAAAATTGTCTGCAAGAACGATCTCACAAAATGGGGTAAGGTACTTTCAATGCTTTTATTGGCATAACTGAGCTTGGCTCTAACAACCAGAATACACAGGAAGGAAAACCTCAGCTTCAGTAATTTTTGTCAAGCAAGCGAGTAGTTAAAACCGAACTTACCTGCAGCACAAGTATAGGCCAGGGGTTGGACACAGCCCTCCCAAATATCCAAACGCACATCAGGTCAGCCTACTGGACTTTAGGTAACCTTACCTGTTCTCTGAGATCCAGCAGACTCACTGTCAGGCAGGAGTGGCAGCTCTCGCTATTTTCCCACTATCAGGATCAGCGTGCACTAGCTAGTAAAAGGAAGTGTTTGTATAGATTCTGTACATCATAGGTGGCATGCGTTTGTCACTCCTCATATAGAGGAGACCCCATCTATATAGAATGGGGCTAAAATCTTCTTGCCTTCTCCAGCCTCTTGACTTGGTGGCCCATGTCTAATGTGCAAGAGCGTGATCTCCACTCACGTGCTGTGAGCCTGAACACAGACAGGTATGTTCAGATGACACCCATCACACAGTGCTGCAAGGGCCCCCACACCCTGCAAACATTCTCAGACCACCCGTCTCTTCTGGAAATCATTCCTGACAACATCGTTGTCATCACATTATATTACAGAAGGAAAAAAAAACCAAAACAAAAAACCTTCAGAAGGGTGTACAGTGTTGTAACTCAGAAACCAATTTCTGTTTGTATTACAGAAAAATAATCAACTAGAAAAAGAAACACAATCCAGGGTAGAAAAAAAAAACAACTTTTTTTTTTTTTTTTATACCTGAGATTCCTAATAGATGATGTATAAGACACTCCCTTTGGTTTATGCCAGTGAATAATGAGTCACATGAAAGTACATGAATTCAGGACGGTATGATATTGCTATGGGTTGTAATGCTTGCTGTGACAGGGAGCCCAAAGGATGCAACTGGGCTATCCACATTTTTCTGGTGGAGAAGCAGGAGGGCTGAGACTTCCATGGCTCGAAGTAGTTCAGTCAGATCATTCTTCAAGAGGGAAATGAAACAACATGTGTGCTGAGCAGTGTTTTCATCCGCCGTGACAAAGACCCAAATCCAGCCAATAACAAATGAAAAGGCTTCCAGAACAGGTGTTAACTTAGGAGAGGACCAAACGCATATTTGGGATCATGCACGCATGCCAGCCACAATATACCTGTGGCCTCCCAGTGCTGACAACCCTGGAGTTACCGTGCCTGGCATAGGAGGCAGTTCCACCTTCTCCTCTAGAGCATGTCCATAAACTACCCATCACGTCTGTTCACTCAGTGAGGCAGGATGAAACACAGCATCCTTTTCACTCTCTTGGCTTAAACATTAAAAGTTGAATATCAGTTCTAAAAACACATCTGCAGATCTCAATACCTTAAAATTAATTTGCTTATTTAAAGTGAGTTTAAAGGCAGGTATACTTGAAGGTTCAGATAAATAAACCAATCAAGGATGTTTATAAATAGTTCATGAAACGCACTATGATCTCATTGAGACTTTTCATCTAAGACAAGCTGCAAGGATTTTAAGGCACAAACTCTGGTAAACAGACAAATTTAGTTCTTCTACAAAGCACCTAAGTATTTAGTTTTCGGTGACATTTCATATGCAGTGGCAGAAGCATGGAATGTATTTAGAGGCAGACAGCCAAATCTCAGTCTGTCTCCTGATTTTAGGTCTCAGATGCTGTACATAGTCTGAGCAACCATAAATCTGGTATGGCAAGAGGGTGGCATGCATTGCAGCCGTGATGCTGCGCTACAGTTGGTAAGCTCAAAGACTTTTGTCTAGTGGCATTTGCCCAAGTAGTTCTTTCACGGTGGTCCCAGCTGACAACGTTATCTGTATGTGAGACAGCTCCAGCAGCAGATCAGCCTTGTCCCCATCTACTTCTAAATGCTGTTTCCTGCCCAAAACCAAGACCCAAATCCTGATAGCTCTTTTCCTTTTTTTCCTACTAATAAGGGTACTGTGGACTTCAGTATCAACCAGTCCCTACCATACAGGAACAGAGAAATTACAGGCTTTTTCCACAGTGAGGAATGAGAAGCAAGGAGACAGTATTGCAAGGGCCAGCCTCTTACTTTTTCTTTACCACAGTTTACAACAGAGGACCGTCAAGTCCTGCTCTCCATGTGACTCTACAGCCCACACCATCAACATCTATCACTACTAAGTGGTAGACTGCATCTACAACCTGACTATGAACATGGCCCCACTTCTCTTTAAGTTGCTTTGGAAATGTAGGCATACCCAGTTCCCCGCAACTTTTCCATTGCACTGAGACCACAAACACATAGGTTCAGCTTGGCCAGGGAACACACCTGAGACATCCTCCAGGCTGCTCTCCGCTCACACCCCATCCCACAGCATCCCTCTGGAACAGCCAGCATGTGTGCACAATTTTTCTTGCCTCCTTCCCTGGCCATAGACCATCTCTCTGAGGCTTTTTGCATTCATCCCATGGATGAGCAGGTTTCTCTGGTCCTTTCTCCAAAGCCACCATGTCCACACCACAGCGTGCGGCCTGCAAGCCTGCCCACTGTTGTGGGAGGGACATGGGATTTCACAGCACCAAAACCCTGCCAACGACCCCGCCACACAGAAAATTGCCTCTAGTTACTGAGCACGTGAGTAGTCACCAGGCCCAAGTGACAGTTTGACCTGGAGCTGTCACGAACTAAGTGGAGACAGTTTAGCAGCACCAGCAGGGGAGCGCGGGAGCCAGGCTAGCTGGGTATCTCCGAACTCTTCCTGCTCAACAGCTTGCAGAGAAAGACTTGTCAGCTTTCTGCAAGTGCCATACTGCCTCTGCCTTGCATGCGGCCAGAAAACATCTTGCTGCATGTAGCCACCTGCAGAGAACTTACCCACCCGAAGGAGAGGACCACAAGTTGGGGCAAGGCACTTGTCCCTCACAGGGGGTGTTCCTCTCTGACGACTCGTCAAACCAACATTAAAACAACCTGTTCGTAATACTCAGGGACTTTGTCATTTAATCTGAGTAATTTAACTCAGCACACAGTTCATGTAACCTGTCTTCCTCCTCCTCAGTGAGAGGGTGAGCCAACGCTTGTATCAATTATTCAAAGCATCTTCTCATGCTCATGCCCCCCTTCTTTTTCAAACAGCTGTACAGTGCCACTGCACACAAAAGTGTGCTGACTGACTAACTGCACAACAACTTTTCACCTCAGGGAGCCAGGCATTAAAACTTGGCGAATTATGCCTCTCACCCACAAATTCTAATCTAAAGCCCTGCATCTGGTTGCTGGCACGAAGCACACACGGCCCTGCCACGGGGTGCCAGGAAGAAGAGGTGCTCACAAGCAAGCGGATGCCCAGCTGCTGGGATGTGCGTAGCACCACTGCCACAGGCAGCATCGAGGCGCGCAGCACTGACACGCATTTTTGCACCAGTCAGTCACATCCCATAAACTCGGCTTTCATTCAAATTGTCTATCAGCCAAAACGACATCTCAGCGCTGACACGAGCAGACACGCTCTATGGACAAGGGGCCATCTATATCTTACAGCACACGTCAAGCTACAATCAAATTTGTAATGCTCCAAATGACCTATGGATCTGAAAGTCACCTTCCTATAACCTTGAGACAGTGGATCAAGTCCAGCACAAACTGCAAAAACTGTGCTTTTCTACGGAAACACATAAATACCTTACCTTTAAAGTCTTTTTGGTTGATTTATTATTGGATAGCAGCACATTCACAAAGAAATAGCAAAATCAGATGTATCTTTATCAGCTGTCATATAAGCACACAGACATAAATAGATGGCAATACATCTTTCATCACTAACCAAATTCTGGGAAAAAAAAGCAATACAAGAACTTAATTTTCTGAAGAGCAACACAGGAAGACTGCCAACGAAACAATGCATCTTCAGTGTGATTCATGTGTTTCTTCACAGAAGGCCACTCCTAGGCAGGAAACTGTGTGGCATGTATAAAACTAAAACTAAATCAGATGTTCTTAGTAACAAAAGAATGGCTTTCATATTCACTCACATTATCTGGAGAGCAAAATAAGCCGCTGCACAATAACCAATGCTCTCCTCAAACCATACCACCAAGACCCTAGAAGAGGGGAACTTTCTTCGTTGAGATTATTCCCATCCACATGCTGCTTCCCCAGGAAGCTAAGCCACATTTTGAGCTCTCCTCAGCCCCGGTGCCCGTGGGTTTGTGATAAACACCCAGCCACAGGGAATGAACCAATACAGAGCTACAGGCAGACCCATCTTCTTGGAAGATCTGCAAAATAGAAAGTATACAACTTATTTGTATCTGTCCCCCCTGTCCCTCACTCCGCGCATAATCAAGAACAGAGCAGCTGAATTTGAACACGATCTGTCCCCGACAGATAAAAAAGAAAAGTTTTTAAGATTTAGGTTCTGGTTCTCTGGGTCACAGCAGAATTTAAATGTCTCTTCTGCATCCAGTGTAATTTCCCTATAAAGCCTAAAAATACCCTCTTTCAGCAATACAGATAATCTTTTACCAACTTTAAATCTTGAGAAATGTTTTTATAGGAGAGTGTTACAGAAGAAGTTCTCTCCCTGGCTTAGTTCTTACATGTGCTGAAGCTCTTTCCCCCCTACTTTCCTTACTCAGAGAAAGTACTTATTTTCCCCGTTTCTGTCACCAAGGATGCGTGCGTGCACCTTACCTGGGGCTAAGCAGCCCTAATTTTCACCTGCTTCCATTCCTCAGAGCAAGAGATCCAATGCGGAAAAGCAAGCAGTGGCAATTGTTACACTTCCACGTGGTTTTACTGAGAGGTAAGAGAACAGCCAAAAATGCTACACAGCAGCACGGCACGTCAGGATTGAAGTCCTTTGCAAATACTTTTTCTCCTACTGCTTTTAATTTCTTGTTCTTCTATGCTATGCAGTCACCATATGAGGAAATACTAACTTTTACCCTTTGCTCCTCTCCGCTGTACCAGAATGACTTTTATTTTCTTTTTCCTCCTTACAGTACAATAGCAAAAGCAAGCACAGAGGTTACAATTCAACTTCTGTTGACACATTTATTGCTAATTATTAATCCATGTTTTGCCCTTTGTTTCTGACAGTGTACATCCAGTAGCAAAACGTCGCCAAGAAAATTAACAAAAGGAAGGCAGCGTGCTGATGTTAGCCTGCAGTGAAGTTTCAAAAGCAGAGAAGGTGTAAACTAGGCAAAACTTTCCTTAAGTAAATGTTCTGTTTTCCACTCCTTATTTCTAAATGCCAGTATGTATCTATATATATGCACTTATACATAGGGCATATCCCATCTTGTGCCAGTAAGCAATACAGTAAATAAAAGAATAAGAAATTAGATTACACAGTATTTAGAAATACTCCACATGTCCCTACTCAAAAAAGTTCCACTTTCAGGGAGGAAGGCTGCCACCAAGGTGTAAGCTCCCTGCAATCATTTTAAGCTGAGGAAACACCTTGTTGAGATCTGACTCAAAGATCCGTGCCAAAGACTACAAAAGCACAGAGTACAAAAACTGCTACGGTTTACTTCTACCAGTACAGAATTACCAGTACGAAATACTAGCTTGTAAACAGGATGACCACTTTTCCAACACAGTAAAAGGGTATCTGCTTCACCAGAAAAATGTAAAGAGAGAAGAGGTAGCAGGCAAACAATGCTAAGACAAAGGTTAGTGCAAGAGATGAAATATTGAACACTGTGTGTGAATTATTATTTTAAAGCTCCGATTTAAAAAGTAGATTGTATTTGCGTATGTAACTGAGTATTACAATTCAAGTGTTTATTTTTGCTGTGTATTATTTATTCTCCAGCACATTTAGAGTTGGAAAAAAGAACACAAAACCAATGAAAGTTTTCATTAGTTATCTCAGGACATGAACAGATTTCAGTATGCTTCTTAGCTGCGCCCATCACACTCAACACTGACTGCTATGAAAACCGGACATTATTACCACGAATGAGAAAAGGCTAGCTAGGTCACATATCAAAGTAAGTTCTTAAAGAGTAACAGGCAGCATTAATTTCCTTCTAAGTATAGCTAAAAATCACCGTATGACAGCTCAGGCACATGAGTCTTTAAGGCACGTAGACAAGCACTATTTTCATGAGCGACCGTCCAGTAAGGCATGCTCTTCAAGGGCCAGTTTTAAGAAAGGTAAACGACACTTAAATAACAAAACTCCTGTGGAAGCTTCTTCAGTTTATATTATCTCCATTCCCACCAAAATTAGGAAAGCAGATGGTAAACATGGACAGATCCAAACTGTTGGTCAAGCCTTACTGGGCATCATGCATCTCACAAATTGATGTGCCAAATCACATAACATTCTTCACTGCCAACTACACTCACTGCTGATAGCAAATAAAGAACTGGATGATCACAAACTTTACCCTTCACTGACGTCCTGTAGCAGCAGCATCAAACCTCACAACTTTGTATGCATCTATTTGTCAACTAAAACCAGTTCTCAGTTACTTTTAAGAGAACTGTGGTATCTGTCTTTTGGTGCATAAATCACACAAGAATGGTTCTTTAGAATAATAACTAGGTAGCTATAATTACTACTGAGATTTGTAGTGGGTGGCTTTTTTAAAAAAAACAGGCTGAGGCTTAACATGCTGCAGAGTATCACCACAAAGTCACCAGCCACTACCATGTATTACATCTCAGATACCAGAACACGTTCTTGAATAAGTGCGATAGAAACGTGAAAGGTTAACTTAGCGGTGGACGCTGCAACTACAAAAAGTAGACTGCAGATCTTCAGAGGTATCTGGCACTTAATTTTGCCTTAGGGAATTCATGCAGGACTTGCAGAAGCCGCAGAGAACTTCCAAAGCATACAGACAGAACTGCTGACAACTACAGCAGGGCCCCTCGGAGCTGCAGGAGATGGGAATATCCCTCTCTGTGATCTAGTCTGCTCCCAGGTGTGGGGAAAGGAGTAGCACAAAAAGCAGTCAAGTTTCTTAGCTGTGGTACTAACAGCAACATTTCTTGTTCCATAACTAACGGGATTTTTGTCTCAAGTAGGAGGTGGCCTTTCACACAAGAGCTACAACGATGCACTAATATTTTCAAGGTGCCTTGCACCATCACCTCCCCATGAGCTCAGTGACACTCACGAACGCACGGCTCTTCGTGGCGTTCACCTCTCTGCCGGGAGCTCGAGGCCGCTGGCCTAGCCGCAGGACAGGCACATAAACCCCGACTCCCTACGTACGATGACCTACCATTCCTCTGGCGGTGCCAACGTACGGCAGTGTATTTTGGAGCTGGGCTGGTTTTAGCTCACATTGAAACAAGCACAGCTAATGCGTGTGAGTGCTGCTCTGCCACCTCCCCTCCCGAAGCATTCTGCATGAGGCTGCTGCCGTGCCCCAAAAAGCTACGGACACAAGCCTTCCCAAAAGTGCCAGTTAGAAGTGTGTGGGAAGGCAAAACCTGCATAGGCATAACATTTGGCAGCGGCAGCTCTTTCCTGGGGCAGCAAAAGCATTAATGGTACCAAAAAAAAAGAAAAAGAAAAAAAAAGAAAAAAAAAAGACAGCTTTAAGAAATTCCACTTTGTTTTTTTTGACTTGCAGCAACGAACAGTGTCAGAAGGAATGCCACTGCTGGGAGAACATTTGGTTCTTAGCAGCACACAGGTTGCTGAGGTAAGGTGGGACAGAAGAGCAGAAACAGCTCCCTAGAGTCTCTAGACCTGTGAAGACACCAGCCAGCCCCTCCCAGAAGCTGCACGATTAGTCTGTATTTGCACTGCTGCCATACTAAAACAGCATTCAAAAGCAACAACGAAGATAATGCACTTTAAAAAACATCTCTCGGAATCCCAGCTACCCTATGCATATGAATATTATCTGTAAATATAAATTTCACCTTATTAAAAAGTGTTGATTAATACTGCAAACTAGTGTTGACTCATGACGGAAAGAGACAACTCTTGTCTAAAGATGTAATTAATTTCTCCCTGTGAACAACTTTCAAGGCCTTAGTTACAGTAAAAATAAATATTGCAGACTGAGTTTTGTAGTTAATTAGAAAATATACATTAAATGCTTGTTTCTGAAGGAAGGCCAAAATAAAATCAGAGAGACAACAAGCAGCACAAAGACATTTGGACACTACTTCAGAAACACTCTTAGTTCCATCCATTCATCCTGCAGACCAAAATACTGTAAAAAACCACATTCCACGAGCCACTGTGCTCATCTGTTATCACTGGCTATGAGGATGGCAGATGCTCAAGCGCCTTCCTCTGCAGCACTTAAGAGTCTTACCCATACGAACCGCTGCACAGCTGAGTACTGAGTAGAGCTCATCTTAACAAAGTCCAGCTGGCGTTAATGTATCCTCTCTCCAAAAATGGGACATGCCCCATCTCCACAATTAATTAGCACTTACAGTTCTGTGTGGTATGACTGAGTGGGGGCTGTATGGCTTGTCTGTGTATACAGGACCTTTGAAAAACCTGACCACAATGAAAAATGGCATCTCAGAGTAAGATTTCAGAATAATATCACAGTATTTCAAAACAAAAAAACGTAGTTTCCACAAGAACAAAAACTATGTCCCACGCACCCAGTTGTGATCACATTTTCTACAAAAAATAGCTTTTTTCTAAAAACACAAAATTTCCAAATTCCAGAAAGTGACCTCATTAACAAGACTACAGTACCATCCTCTTCAGTGTCCAAACACTGATTAACGTCAATAAAAATTCACTTTAAACATTCAAACCACAACATTTAAAACCTGTTTGCAGGACACCATGAAGGAATTTATTATTTTTTTTTCCAGCTCTGGTGTCAAGGCAGGTGGCTTCTGATCACCATCAGATGGAACCTACACAGTTTATTCCCAAATTTGCCGAAATCTATCAGTGGGCATAGCAGTGCCTACCCCTATGATGCAGCCACGAAAGGGAGTGGGTGGGGAAGAGACATCAGACTTCTCAGCACCCCTCAGGGCCAGTGGTGTTTTGCACTAGCTCGCAGTTATGGCATGGGTGGAAATTTGCATTAGTTTGGAATAAATAACGGGACTAAAAGATAACCAAATCTCTCCGTGAATGTGTTTTAATTATTTCCTGCCAACTCTCTCACACCAACCTCTAATAATAGACCAGATTATTTATTAATTTTATTGATTTATTGTCTTCATTCTTTACGTCCTAATCAGTCCTATTGACTTTACCAGATCTGCTGATTAAATGAAGGTACTTCACGCATATTACAAAATCAAAGTGTATCTATCATGTTGACTTGCGGCAGAGTTGTGCTAGTTTTAGCAAACTGTCTTCAGAAAACTTCTGGCTCTCTGTATGGGTGTAATCAGGCAAACACCTCTGCTCCTGCCAAGACTTTAGCTCCTGCCCCTACACCACAGGTGCTGCACTAGACTGCCTAATATTCCCAACCAACGCAATTCAAAGTGAAACAGGATAGGGAGATGTGCTGCAAGCCAAAAAGCATGCCATTTTTGCCAGGAACATTTTCTACATTAATATGGATATTTCTCAGCTAACGAGGAGCACATTAAAATGAATTATGAGGACTCTCTTTGATTATCAAGATGCAGGAATCCACTAGAGCAGTTTTAACTCGGTGATCTTAGGAGGTTAGGCTAGTAACACACTAGGTGTGCATGCTACACCTTTACACTCCTAAAAGTCTCTGATTTTTGACCCAAATACCTACAAGATCTGTAAGCCTCCCCTGGCTTTGGGGAAGGGGGAGTAGTTTCACAGGAGATGGCAAACGGACATTGCAAGTGGTCATCACCAAGACCAGCCCCACTTCCAGCCTTCCCAGCTGGCTGCTCCCATGCAGCTTGCTCGTGGTCTGCGCCGCCACTGGTTTGCACTACCTTGCCTTCACCCCTGCAAGATCGTAAGATCCCACAGCAGGCCCCATTCAGAGAATGAAAACAGCAGCAAAAAAAACTTTCGAGGAGACACTGCTAATTTAGTAATTGAATAATTTAGTGCCCCAACCAATCTGCAGTGCTGGGACCTGCTGAAGGCAGCATGCACGGTGCTGCTCGCTCTGCATATGCCCCCAAACCAAAGCCTGGGCTACTCCGTCCTGCCCTCCAGCCCAGCCATTGCTTTGCTTGCAGGTAATGCAGCAAAAAGCCAGCAGGTACCGGGAGCTGACAAACTAAAAGCTAACAGCAAGCGCCAAGGTATTATTCCCACTTATTTCACAGAACGTCACGGGGAATATTAACAATAGGTAAGTACAGGATGCACAAACACCCAACTTTCCCAGGCATTAGCAGTAAAAACGTGCAAGCAGTGACCCGTGCCAACTGATAAGCAGCTGCTTCAGGGAATTCACAATAGAGGTGAGCCCAGGTTCAGAGCAGTCGCAGTGCACAGACTTGTGCTGGGACCAGAGCTCCCGCATGAACGGCGTGGCAGACCTTGTACCAGCCTGTGAGTCGGTGTGAAACCTGCTCCGAAAATGCTTTAACTGTCACAAAAATTCACTGACTGATTGAACTCCATTAACTGAGCCCAAAACTTCTCTCAGTTGAAGAGGAGAAGTCCTCAGAGTTGTAAACCCTAATTTTGGAACTCACCTCCTAAGCTTGGTCAGCCCTTCTGGGCACAGCAATCAATTCACAGTGCTGGCCAACCCACCCCCCTGCAGGTGCTGCTGGCTTTTTGCAACACATGACCATTTTCCACTGAGGAGCTGGAGTCTCAAAACTTAAAAAAACCAGAGGATACATACATACATACATACATATATCTAATCTCTGATCAGCTTGGAAAATACAAGTTTTTCAGCACAATTTCAAATATTGAGGGCAAAACTGGCTATGGCAGTGTAAAAACTGGTGGTAATATCAATCTTACTTTCTGCAAAACGGTGAGTAAACAGTCTGTAGGTAAAAAGACCAGAAATATCATTTCCCAGCATCGTGGCTACTCCTTCAGGATACTGTATGCTCCTCTCAGTTAAAACTAATTCAAACAGTATCAAATCAAGACAATTTTCTAAAAATCTGTGCTAAGAGCACTGGGCGGAGTTTTCTTTGGAACAACCCTACTTTTCCTACAGAGGCTTCACTTTGGCAAGAGACATCATATCAGCAAGACACAGCTGCACAAATAAGCTTCCTTTTGCCCCTGGTTAAAGCACTGGCATTTAACCATTCTTCCTGTCAACAAATTCCTCCTCTCTTACTCACAGAAATACACTTGACTTCGAGCACACTCAGCCCAGTGGTTACGGCATAATGTAAACCAGTTATTACCCAATTTTCTGTAACTTTTATATTATAGCATGTATGTATTTCCATTTATCTCTGGTAGACCACAACCTTTTCATTGGTACTGCCAACTCTTTTTAAGGTCATCTGTCACTCCAAACTGGGAGGAGGGTTTGAGGTTTCTGTTTGTTTGTTTAGTACCGCAGTGTGAAACAAATACCAATGATTCTTAATGAGCACCCCTAGGGAACCAGTTTTCCAGAAATATTCCCTCATAATGGTTGCAGTGCGAATAGTGTACAAGGTACTGGTGGAGGAGGTCATGAAAAGAGAGAGCAGAAAGGGCGGGGGGGGGGGAACTTTTTATTTTTTACTTTACAACAGGAGATAAAGTAAAACACACTGGCTTTTTTATCCTTTTCCAATACAAGACAGGCAGAGAAAACAGAAGAGGTGGAAACTGCGGCATCCTTTCTCCATATTTTTTTCTTAAACTCAGACATGCTGTGCAGTTCACGGACAAACCCAACTGCATTTTCTTTACCCAGGATATCCTTCCCAACTTTTTCTATGAAACCTGTCACTGCTTATTCACTCCAGAAGGACAGTTGGACGCTTACATAAATGTACACTAAAATGAACATGTAATATATTGTGGCTCTAACCTCGTTATCTACCTCAAAACAAGATGGTATGGTTAGAGATTATTTTATTCTGTATTTAATTAAGCAAAATCCTAGCCATTTAAAAGAAATAACACAGTCTCTTCTTATGATGACATGAAAAGTGCTGAATGAATTGCAACTTTCATTATTCCACAACTCCAGTTCGTTTAACAGTCTAGCAAAAAGAGTTAAGTGGTTGGAATGCGAGTTTTATTAGTAGGATGAAGGAAGGCAACTTTCAGCATGGCTGTGAATCATGCCGACTGACACGGACGGCAGGGACACAGGTAAGGGGGGGGAAGCTAAAGAAGGAGGGTGAGAAACCGGGCTGGTACCACGAACTGGTACCAGTTCTGCCCAGCAGCCCACAGAATTGCCAGAAACGTTGGCAAAGGCTGCAAACGTACCACAAGCTGTGCTTGGATGTGATGTGCTCCTCCAGCAAGAACCTAATCTTTGTCTGTTTTCAGTTATCTCCTACTTACAACAAGAGGGACTTTTTCCAACTGCAAAGATTCCCTGAGTAGCAAGATAAGAGTTTCATGTTCAAGTGGTAATTGTACTGAGTCCTCTAGCTTTGCTACTCAGTCAAAGCAAAGCAATTGCATAAGAAGTTCCTTTGTAAAGTCAGTGCTCTTCATTTACCTGCCTTGTCTTCCCACAGTTATACTTTAAATCACTGCCTGTGAGGACAGAGCTGTGACAGAGCACCAGCATTTTATAAATTTCCATTCAAGACACAGAACTCCAAGCCACTACACAGCAGTGCCCCTTTCACTCACTTAGAGATTGTCAGTAAACATCACCCTATTTGCTCTCTTCACTTCAGGGAAATGTAATTTTTATCTGCATTTGAGTATCTAATCCAGCCTATAACATGCTGTAATTTCTGCCTCAAAAAAAAAAATTATAAAAAATAGGCAAAGAGCAAGGGGTAATAGAGAAGTAACTACTCATTCCAATAGCGTAATTTGTGGGTAAACTCTCCATTGTATTCCAATTAATGAATAATCCAATGTGTTAACTAGTAGACATCTGAACAAGACAAGCAAAGCATATGGACCCTGTAAATATGGAAATTAAGCTTGCTTAGTTAAGCACTCTGGCAATTTTCTTTCTACTTAACTGGCCTTAAGGACTAAAACATTTTTGGATTAAACACGTTTCCCAGGTCAAGAACTTCGGTGAACTAATTTTATTTTTCCCAAACCTGCTTGCTCTCTTCTCAGTATTGTTACAAATACAAGATGCATTTTTATTTGAAAGCATTTGTTATATAGGCATGCATAATGTATCAATGAGCTTTTGCTTAATAAATGTCAGATTTGATAGTCTGCAAGCCAAGGTTTATTCCTTCTGTTGATTGTGGTTTTTTAGTTTTGGGCTTGCTTTTTGTTTTGGGCTTGCTTTTTGTTTTGGGCTTGCTTTTTGTTTTGGGCTTGCTTTTTGTTTTGGGCTTGCTTTTTGTTTTGGGCTTGCTTTTTGTTTTGGGCTTGCTTTTTGTTTTGGGCTTGCTTCGTTTCTGTTTTAAATTTTGTCTTTTATACTCTTGTGTGGCTAGCACAAGGCATGGAAAGATTCTATCACTTCAGCATAACAGCATCTGGATACTGTCTGCCCATTTGCAATTAAAAATTTTGCAATTCTCTCTCCTACCAATATAATTAAATTGACCTTAAAACCTTTCTGATGAACAGTCTTATACCACTAATTTTAATTTCTTATTTGTATTAGGTATGAGAGCTAAAGGACATACCACAAAATACCTGGTGAAAATACACCTTTGAACATACTAAGTTTTTCACAGAAGTGCCTGCATGGTACTTTTTCCACTCAAGCTATTTGTTGTGCAATATTAGAAATGGTTTCTACACTTGACAGCAACTTGTTTTTCCTAACTCAAAATGCAAGTGGATTTGCAATTGATTATCTTGGGTTCCTTTCCAGGAGACCTCCTTCTCTCTCCTGGCAAGCAGGTCTTGCTAAGGAGAAAATGTAGGAGGCACAACCACCACCTCACACAGATAGACATGCTTTGGCATGAATGGCTCAGAACACGACTTTTACTTTTTCCAGTCTCTAACAGGTTTATGACCATCTGCTCAGACAGGAACTTCAGATACAATATCTCAGTTCAGGTCTGCCCTTCCATTTCTTCCCATATAAAGTAGCACTACTGAATTTCAATACAAAATCTTCAATAGAAGATTGCCAGCATTCACCAGGACTTGCATGTACACTCAAGTACAGGACAAGCATCTTGTTAGTTAACTACATTCATCTATTGTGCTTCATATTTTTATACATAGAAGGATACCATGTTTTTCTCAAATATGGCTTAATTTTGATAGTTCCTTCAAGATACCTGCACTTGATGCACCTATTTATCCACCACTAAAACCTTGGCCAGGAATCTGTAATCACAGGAAATGATTTTAGCCTCCTTTTCACTATTTAGCAATTGTCCCAATTCCTGGGGACAGGACAGTAGCAATGCATCTTTAGAAGTGGGTAAACAAACACTGAGGAGAGCCAAAGTCCTGCAGGCCTGAGATGTATGCGAAGGAAATGAAAAGGATTAAAATGCAATAATTTGCAGCTCAGAATGAGCACCTCCTGCCAAAGTTTTTGAGACCTGGAACACCCATTTTTCCTCAACATGGATGTGGGGTGGACAATCTCTGAAAGGGGCTTTTATAATTTTATGCTGAATACTGTTCACCATCATTCTTATGATTTTTGCAAATAAAAATTTCCCCTAGAACTATCCACACTGCCATCTAGTGCAAAGAGTTACTTTATTTCTGGGGAAAAAAAAAAAAATCCAGCACACAAAGAAACTGCTAGTTTTAATCAAAAAGGCTGTCAGTGTGTTTCTCCCATACATCATGGCAAGGAAATTAGCACTGAAAAACTCTCCTCTCCTTCCTCCTCAATGGTCAACACAGATATCTGCTACTGTTGTAACTGTAGACCACAATACCCAAAGATCTGAGATGAGAGCTGGAAAGAAAGAGTTGCGCACAGGCAGAAATGAGAGTTTATTATTAAGTCAGGTATTGGGAACAGACGAGGTGTTTCTGCTCCCTTTTTAATAAGCACATCAATTATACAGAAACCAGGGTGTGTCTGGGAACCTAATGAAATGCATCCAGCAAGTGCCAGCCCACAGGGAAAACACACAGCCTCACCCCAAGAGGGTGGCAGATGTTACGACAAAATTATTATTTGCGTGTTACACTAATCACGCTACATCTGAAGCCAAAGCACTGCTGGCCGTGGCTGCTGTCAGCAGCCAACCGCTGAGGATGGGCGTTATGCAGCTGCTTCCCGCAATGGTTTCTGAGGGGACAGAGGAACAGGAATGAATGACCAAGGCAACGAGCAGGACTTCAGGCCAGCATCTACCCCAGCTGCCTGCCGAGGAAAAGGCAGAGCCACAGGATGCACCACTGGCCACTTGATGCCAGGGCATCGTGGAATGCTGAAGGCCCACACCTTCTTCTGGTCAGCAGGGATAAGTGGAGAAAATCATATTGCCAGCTAGGTATTGAGTCTGGATGTTTCAAGCATCACTGTCTAGTAATCAAATAAACAAGAAAAAAAAAGCACATCTTTTTAGTATTCCCTTAACCAAGGGGATTTTTGTGGCTCTAACATTCAGCACCACACTTACACGGTTAAGTGTAGAGGCCTGCCTCTGCCCAGAAAAGGGGAAGATCGAGCTCCTCCCAAGAACCTCAAAACTTCCAGTAAATGCTGTAGCTTCCCTGTCGCAGGAGTCTGCCTGCTTCCCCCATCAACTCATAAGGAGAAAATAATGAAGCCCAACTCTTCAATTAACTGCCCAAGTTACAGGATGTTAACGTCCCACGAGGGACACTGCATTTCACTTGGGGTATAGCAATGCCTCTGCAGGACACCTGGAAGCACAGAGTTTTTAGCAGTTTTGAGTTTTTCTAGATGAAAAGCAGGAATGTTTGTGCATAAAGTGTGACACCCTCCTGCAGTAAGGCATCTGAAAGAGACACCTGTAACAGTGAAAAAATTCCTTAAATCAGCACCCTGCTCACCGCCACTTTTATTGTTCATTATGCCCTGGATTAGTCGAAGTTACACCAGAAGATCCAGCTCTCCAGCAGCAATCCAGCTCTCTCAATGGCAACCCAGAAAAGAATGAGAAGTTCTTTGGTTTTGTTACAAAGAAAACAGGTTCCACCAATATACAAAAAAACCCATACAGGTGTGGAGTCTAAAAGGTTTTTAAAAGAACAAATACTTTGCTACTGACATAGTCTGAAGGAGACTCTGCATTTTGATCAATTGCTAGAGGTTTTCTGTTTTGTGCCCCCCCCCCCAAAAAAAATCTTTGGAGGAAAAAAGGCCCAGGAGCCTGTGTATGTTTCTACATCATGGAAAGTGGTTGCTTTCTGTGCCACTTAGCACACCCGCACTGCCCAGCAGCCCTGAGAGGCGAGATCAGCAGTCAGCAGACATGCCCCAGTCTGGCACCTTTCTTTCAAGTGGAATTACAAAGCTTTTTCGCTTGGCAATAGGAAAGAGCTCGCTTCAAGGGAGTGGATGGCACTGCGGATAAAAGTAAATACTCCATGGCATAGACAGCTGCCTGGTAAATCCAGTCAGTCCCCTTTGCCACCAGCAGACCAAGCCTTGGTGCATGTGGACAAGGCAGCAGTCACTTCTATCTACCCTTCTGCTGCCCTTCAACAACAGAAAACCTTTGTCTGAAATTGAATAGATCCATTACCTACAGTTGAGCCTTTACCTAAAAATCAAAAAAAGACTTGCCTTTCCCAACTTATCAAAAAATATGAGAGGAAGGAGGTAAATGGCCCAGCCTGGAAGACACCATGGTGAGCAAGATGACAGCATTAGCCTCCCAAAAGCAGTCACCACTCATTTTGCCATGGTGGTCACCTCTTACAGCCTCTCTCAAACTCACAGCAGTCCTGTGAACTTAGGAGGCATTACCTTTACCTGCAGCTCCACTCTGCTGTTGTTGGGTCCAGGCTAGCTGCAGCCCATCACCAGCCCCCTGGTCACAACCCAGAGGGACAGTACTGGGTCACTCGGTACCAAGGACACTCCTCAGTGACATTTCACTCTGCAAATAGTCCTACCGAAAAGGCAAAGAGCCATAAAAGCTGGAGGGAGGGAAAGTCTTTTGGTCTGGGAGGGAGAATGACTTAGCAACTCCTTGGCCAGCTCACCACATTGGCAATTCAGGTCTCACCATCTGAAGCCAGCGCTGATCAGCAGTGACACTGATGCTATCACGGCAATAAAGAGACCAAACCTGAGCGGCGAGGAAGGAGGGGCATTTCACTGGCAGCGAGAAATGTTTCCTCCTCTCTCACACTGAAACAGTGACTATCAAATGCTACAAAAAAAGAAGCAAGTCTTTGTTAAATATGTAAAACCCCTCATCTCTGCTAATGCATGCAAAACCAGAACAGGATCTCCTTGATTCCTGTTCTCCTCCTTGTTCAGGGCCAGAAATACTCAAAAGACTTCAAAGTGGAAGGCAAAAAAAAAAAAAAAAAAAGAAGACATTTCAAAGTTTCACGAACTTATTTTTACCAGTTTAACAAAAATCCACTGGCAACAGCAAGAACAACTAGGTATTTTTCCCAGGATACAGCTAACACCACAAGATTAGGCAGGAGGAAGAAATTCTGTACGATAAACAGCAACACACATATAACATTTTCAATATTACATTCTTTAAATTTAAATTTCATCCATTTGTTTAAATGATTGTTTTGGGTATTTTAGTGGTGTATCTGAGAGAAAACAGAAACTTTCATTAATAAAAAGGCATATTAAATGTGTGGCTTGAAAACTATGAGCAATGAACAAATGTTTCCCAAGTTTGCAAAAACTAGGAGACACCAGAGAAAGTAAAAATGACGTGTTTTCACACAACATAAAAACCAACCATGAAACTCCTTGCCCACAGGATAGTGACTGCACCAAAAGTGTACACATTTGAAAACCTGATGGAAGAAAAATACAGCGTATTCATCCACCAAGGGCTACTGAAACAGAAAAACTACCCGTGGTTTGTGAAAGCACTGGACCACAAATTGTTGGCGGTTGGTAGCACATTCTGGGAATGCATTACGTGCCCGCCCTGTTATATTCCCTGAGCGCTCTTCTCTGGCCACCGCCGGAGAACAGACTGAACCCTGTGGACCTTGGCCTGATCCAGTACAGCCACACCTGCATAAATAAGCCAGAATAAAGTGACAGAGGAAAAGCACTACTTCAGATCATTTCTTCCACTAGTATCAGCATTAACAGAAGTGGTTTGAGGTAACTGTGTAATTTTCAGTATTCAACTTCATCTTTTTATGGACAAATACATGCTAAACTCTGCACGTCTAGAAAGAGCCTTAAGGATAGTGTGGTGAGCTTGCACTTCTCCTAAAGCCTTCCAGACAGCTGGCTTTCTGGTTTTCTTTTTTTTTTTNATTGAGCATTTCGAAGTGATTTGGAAAGCCATTTCAAAGGAGGCACAAGCTCTGTATCCTATCTCCACAGACACATGCCAAAACTTACCCAGAATTGCTAACTAAATTTCAAAGGCATGGAAATATTTGACTAGCTCTCCGCCAGGTTGTGTGGGAGTGCCCACAGACAGAACTTGTTTGTGGGGGTGTTGTTCACCTACAAATGGGGCATTTTGCGAGGGAATGCCTAACGTGAGCTACACATTTCTTGAGAAGCCTAGAAAATCTTGGGATTATCACCAAGTAAGAAATAAAGGTCCTTTTCACACCCACAGCATGTTGTGCTGAAAATTTGTTCTTCTCAGATGGAGAGGAAAAGCTGCTCACCTTCCTAATTAGTGTGATTTATTTATATACACAGCATGTCATGAAAAACAGCATTTGCAAAGGAGGCCATCCTGTTGAACAGAGGGAGAGAACATCCTTCAGGGCATACTCATGCAGATTTACACAGATATTACCTGATAGCTTAGTCCTAAAACAGCCTGGCTCTTGAGAAAAACAGAGGTGCCTGCTGCCAAAGTGCTGCAGCTGCTCACCCTCACGACTGCTACAGAGACTCCTGGGAACCTCTGAAGGTTGCTTTGTTCATTCTTGGCTTTTCTTCCTCACTTTCAGTTGTGTATCTTGATGATTACTCCATGCAGCACCTTTTCTGTTCAGCCACCTACTGCATGCAGTAGGGCTTTTGGCAAGGGAAGAGCAGAGCCCTAAAGGAAAGCCAAGCCTCCAGAGCGGTTTTCCACCTAGAATATTCTAACATTTAAAAAGCAAAGCCTTTATCATATTTCTTAAAAGACTGTTCACACAGGTTTACCCGGAGCAAAGTATGAATTCCAAACTGCATCGCCCCCGTGGCCAGGCAGCAAAAGCCCGCTGGGTGAGGGAGGGGCTGCAGCCCTCAGACTAACAGAGGTTGTCAGCACAGCCCTCCCCGGAGACTTGTCATGAGCCTTTTGGGGACACAGTCCTGCAGTGGCTCCGCAGGCAGCTGCTCGGCTACCTACAGGTTAGTTCTGCAGGCACAGGGGCATCAGGCAGCAGACTCGGATGCGCAGTGAGAGATTCTCATCCTGGTATCAGTTGTGTCCTTGTCATAAATGCTATGGGTGAATATCTGGGTTTCCGTAACTGCCGTTACTGTACAAGCCTGTGATACCCATCTGCAGTCACCTTCCTGCCCAGCTTGCCCCTTATGGTTTCTGTACTAGGAGACGGGGAGGCTAGCAGGAGACTGATTAATGAGTCACATCCAAATTCTTAAGACAAATTCTCTTGCATGTGATATTGAAGCCAATGAAGAATGATTTGTACAGTATTAACACTGTGCAATGTTAATTTTTTTTTAAACCATCCAATGCAGACTAGATTAAGAACAAATCCTATTTCCACATGGGTCAAAACTCGGGCAGTCCTGCAGGACACCTGACAGCTAACATCATTCATGTACACTATCTTTCTTAGGTGCTGTACTTCAGCACGTTTTGGGAAGACTGACCAGGTACACTCCACCCTGTAGAACAGGCATGTCTGGGAGGTGTAAAAGACACCAGGGTGACAGAAGGGAGAGTGTGTAGAGCACCCCAGGGTAACACCACACTGAAAAGATGCTGCTGAGCACAATGGCATAGGCAATGCCCCACTGCAGCCAAACGAGACTGCATGGCCTGCGGAAGGACCATGAACCGCTACACTTACGGAAACACGGTGCTTAACAGAAAGTACTGCATGGCGATAAAACCCACACTTCCTCCTGTCAGGTTTCCAGACTTGCTCCACTGGCAAGCACAGAGGGGGACTCAGGGATGGCAGAGCATTCAAAGTGGCTACTAGTGAATGGCTGTTGTGCTTGTTTGAGGCACGCCTTTGTCTGGAGCTTTGAAGGGACCACAAATCAGGAGGGGTATTGAAGCAGCACGACAGCACCGGCTCCGCTACAATGCGAGTGTACTAAAGAAGGCTTTGTGTTACCCCAGGGATGGGATCCAGCCTGCTCAGGTACTCCTGGGCTAAGGGCAAGTACCACAGCATACCTCTGGCTTCCTTCTAGTTCCAGGCTGTAAGCCTCGGTGGTCTGTAAATGGATGCCAAGGCCCACCCACCCCCCTCTTCCTTCTAGCAAGATTTTTGGCAGGGTTGATATGGATGGCTCAGAAGTCCTGGGAACCGTTCTACCATGTCCTACTGCCTTTAATGCTTTCAGTGTGAAGTGAACCATGCTTCTGAACCCCTACAGCCAAGTTTCAACACTTGCTACTGTTTTGGAGGCAAGTTGTGCTTTTATGCATAAATACAAGGAGACAATAGAAAGACCAACAGAATTAATCAAGAAGTCAGTATGCACGTTAAGAAAAACTGCTGGGATGCAACTTTTAACCTTCTCATTACTCAAAAACTTGGACACAAATATACGCAAAGCCTAAAACAAAACAAAAAAAAAGCAGGAGATTTCTCTGGTATTGGTCATTGCTGTCATCTAAAGCCTAGAATAGCACTTCTGTAAACACAGAAGAAACCATGAGCTTCCACTCACCCAAGCACAATAAAGTCTCTCAATTGTACCTCCTGTGTAGGCAGAGTATAGACTAATTTTCTCATGATCACTATGTACGTAAGGTCTTTTGTTTTCTTCATACATTGCATGTATCTGGTGCCAGGCTTGTAACTAAGATTAATGAAAACACTCTAAAGCATGAAGTGTAACAGTAAGTTCTCACAGCAAAAGAACATCTCACCAGTGGAACAGTTGTTCATTACTAACCTGCAGTGACCGAACCTGTACAGCAAACACTTGTTATACTTCCATATATCCTATGCAGAGTATCAAATAAGAACAGAATATGCAAGCTGCCTTTCAGAAATTAAACCATTTTGGCAGTGCTAAATAGAGTGCGCATCTGTGCGTACTCTCATGGAAGACACACGAGGAATCACGCATACCAGATCCAATATAAAAATTTGTATGTTTGCTGAAATAAAAATACCAGTGAAGTTTATCTGCACACTGTCTCTTGGTAAGGCCCCAAACTCACTATACATACACTACTCCTTGTAGTTTGTCTCTACTTTGTCACCGATATGTGATTCTCAGGATCTCAGTTTCTCTAAAGCTTATCTCCTCCCTTACAGAAATCCAAGCCAGCAGCCCTAGTTTCCTTCAGAAAGACATTTGATACAAATGGCCAAAAAGGCGAAGAGTCCCCATTTCCTTTAAGACTCCTGTGAACAGTGTGACCAGCACACAGGCACATGAGGTGCTTGGGAAACCACCATCTCTGCCTCCTAGATGAAGCAGGAGAGCAGAGCAGACAGCATGGAGTCCCCTTGTAGGGGGGCAGCAGCAGCTCTTCAACCAGGAGTCAACACACCTCAGCCCATCTTACCACCCGCTGCTGAAAGGAGACATCTTTCCAGCCCAGCCACTGCTCTGCCTGGATCCAGCAGCTCCCTGGGTGCCTCGCTGTAAGCTGATCAGGCAGATGAACAGCTACGAAATCTTGCTGTTTTTTCTTCCCCTGTAGTGCTGGTTTTACGCCCATTTGACTCCCCCAACCCAGCTCACATGCAGGCAGGCAAATGGGGAGGGTTTAAGCCAAATTAAATCAATGAGGCACAAACCAGGCGCCCCTCTTCCCTGGCCAGATCTCTCCTGTTCCTCCTTGTGCCTGCTGGCTCTCAACATGACAGTGAGGAACCAGCATGGAACTTGTGCCTTTCCTCCCGCTGTTCCCCCAAAATGGGTTTATTTGTCCTATTGCAACACAGTCAAGGCAAGTCAATGCTTCCAAGGCTTCTCCTTAGGTTCCCACAGACAACCAGTCTGTGGGAGGGATCTACAAGACACAGAAATAAAGCCTGAGGCTGTGCCATATTGCAGCAGCCTCAGGGAGCAGGGAGTACCACAGCCTTCATCTGGCTCCTCTCTCCCACACATCTTCAGAGAAGCACCTGCTGCAGAACTCACAGCGCGGTGACACGCTTCAGCAGCATTTGCTTTGCATGTTGGACGGCATCTAAAAATCAGTCTATTATGGATAAGGCATGTAACTGCGCATGTGGTAATTATCACCGATTTGAATGGTAATCATTATTCTGCAGGGTTAATTGCCACAGGAACAGAAAGGGACAGATTAGTCCACCCAACGGTTGCTCCGGCATGTCTGCACATTCAAAGGCATGAATATCACCTGCTGCTTTGAACAGGGCTTCCTCATATCTGTACCAGATTCTAATTTAAAAAGCAAAGAAGAAAGCAGCTTGAATGTTGCAGCAGGAAAATGGGGTCATAACCCCCCATTAGTGCCTTTGTTACCTTTTCAGCTTATGAAAAGGACATTTTTCATAATGCAACAGCGTAATTTTTTCAGTGCCTTGTCACAGCCAACACTGCTATCTCCAATCATCTTACAATCTCACTTGTAGAGCGAGCAACAGACAAAAGTTTATAAATGACAGAAGATGAGGCACAGCAGTATCTGCAAGGCTGTCCAAGATACCAAAAGCTGACAGCTTTTGAGAAAGTCTGAATTTACAGCTTCCTGGTTTGTTCCAACAGCATGACAGGACACACACACAACTGCTATTGTCTTAAAATCAGCCTGCACACAATTTAAAATATATGCACCATAAGTGAGAGCCACCTAATGGACACTGCCTGCCACACCTGCTCAAAGCACGAGTCCTAGCCTACAAATAAACTTCTCCTTTATAGCAGACATAGGATAAACTCCTGCTACTGCAGAGCTGTCACAGGGGTTTGTGACTTTGGGAACCATGACCCCAAAACCTCCCAAATTCCACAACAGTTTGCCACTTTAGAAAACAGATACACACAGCTGAGTGACAAAACCACACCAATACTTAGTTTGCTGGCAGGAATTTGATTTCCTTTCTAAGTGTGCACTTTCTGTATGTGCTGAGTGTTAAAGTTATGCACAGAATAAACCCTTGCTTCCCAAGAGAGGAGGGAAAGCAATCAGATTTAGTGTAGAGTAATAGCTCTCAGTGTCCCAGACAGAAATGCCTGAAAAAACTCTGCAGGGATTCTAACTTTTCCTGATTCCACAGGAGATAAAAATGTTACAGGTGCCCAAGTGAGATGCAAACAGCTTATCAGTTACAACAAATGAACAAAATAATGAACCCATGGTCTTGGACGTGCCTGAAGTTTTTCTCCGTAAGAGACTACGTTTATGGACTTAGCATGAACAACTGCTGACTCCTAAAATGAAGCTGAGTAATTTCACATTTCACTCTCCATTGCTTAAGGATTAAATTGGCTTTTGCAACTGCACTCAAACCCAGCATGCAGCATTTCCCTGAATACCTCTGGGTAAAGAACACCACAGTGAATGGCAAAACAGAAAACAATTAAGATAAATTAGCATTGCCACACAGTTCTGTCCCATTCCTCGCACCGGTTCTCCCTCCAAGTCTTACTCAATTCACTCATTTCACTCACACAGTAGAAATCTTTCATCAGGTTAGTTTTCTGCTGACCAGCATGTTGAATTAGCAATGCTGGCTTTCCAAACCATGCACTTCTCCTCCCTCCCTTGTCTCTCCAGGGCACACCTGTCCAGCCATGACCCAAATGGGAAACTTCTCCAGCTGAAGAACCTGCTGAAGGACAGCCTGCACTATGCAGAATTCACACACCCCTGCCTTCTCCACTTTCCCTGAAGAAGAGTTTTTTCTGGTACTCACCTCTTCCTGTGCTGCTCCTTGCTGCCTTCCTGATCTGCTCCTTCCAAAGGCACGGTGCAATACACTCATGCACCTCCTGCACCAAAATCCTGCATGCAGTAACAGCAACACCTACTCTGTCCAAACCCAGGACTCTAAACATACGCCGAGAGTTTACAGGGAAAGCAAGGCCAGTTTAGTTTCTAAACCCAGTGCTAAAGAAAGCTGTACGTTTTATAACCTCAGGAGCTACAAGGTTGTCAGGAGGGTTAGGTCTCATTATTAATAAATCCAGAAACACAAGACAGCCTTTCAAAACCATGAATCACTGCTAAGGTACTGTCACCCGAGGTCACTCGCTCGCCCGCCCACTGGAAAACTCACAGCCAAGGCCGACCTCGAGATCTGTGCTCCCCCCTCGCTGTAGCATGCATGGCTGAAGGCGCTCAGTGAACACCCGGCACGAAGCCCTCAGGGGACAACTCCACACATGACCAATATAGCAAAAATTTTCCTGAATGCTAATGCCAGGCAATTGCTTAAAATCTGCACCCAGTGCCTTCCTGTGCCTGTTTTGTGACACAGTGTACTAAGAGAGAGAGGGTACTAACACAGCTCTGTGGATAACAGCTCCTTTAACTTATTTGTTAATCCACTTTACGGCCACCATTTCTCACTGCTCTACAGGGAACACTGGCAAAATATCATGCTGTAGCAATATTCATGATGTAACACAATTATTGAATGAGACAGCCTTTACAGAGCAGTCAGTGGAGAAAATACAAGGAAGAAAGATTATAAAATACACAGAGAAAAAAAGAAGAAAAAAATTAAGGAACAGAGAAAATTTGATTTTTTTTTAAAGAAACTTCCCTCATTAGGAAGCAGGAGTCATCTGCAGCAAAACAACAAATAAAATCTACTGCAAAGTTCTGGTGTTCCCAATGAAGCTTTTTGCTTTTCCAAGGTTATTCATTGGGAATAATGGGAGATTAATGGACTACGACCTATTACATGTTTATTGGGATTAAAATGTTACACTGATTTTTAACTTGCAGACCTTTAGTCTTTCTTCTCAGTCTCTTTACAAGCTAGTTGCTGTGGAGATCGTCAGTGTGTTCAATCTTCTATTTCAAATCCTGTAAGAAAAAATAGAAAGCTATCCCCACGCTTTCCACGACGATCCATAGAGCATCACAAGCCTTACACTGCATCAAAAAAGTCTTCGCAAGTGGAACAGTGTTGTGGCTTGCCATCTTCTCTGAAGTCTTGTTATCTCCTGCATGTTCTTCCTTCACACCCGTCTTCTTTTTACAGGCTCTCACTTTGTCTTTTTATGTGGTCCTGCCTGTATATTCATTACTCCTATATGAAGAGCGTGTGCATCTGGAGATGTAGATTCAGAGTTCTCAGGGTAACAACTGCTGCCATCAGCTCATATCTGACTTAAATGAATTATCTGTACCATCACTCTCAGACTTTTCAGAAGCACCCTACCCAAGAATAGAAGATTTTGTAGTACTATATTAGGCAACTTTTAGTCACCCATAGAAGAGGAAGCATGAAAGTCAACTTCTGAAGCTCTTTACAGCTGAAATAATGCTTATGATACTCCTTTCAAAATCTGGGCTTTAGAGCTTTTGTTGCTCAATCTATTAGCAGTCCCAAAATTTCAAAACAATTACCCATCTCTAAAGCACATGCACAAATCTTTACATAATTAATGCTTAAATCAAGTTGAAATGTTCAAAAAGTGGTCTGCAGGCAGGTTAGCACCACAGCTAATACTGGGTCAGCAAAAGTTAAGCAGATACTCTTGAGGTGCAAACCCAATACAGAAGAGATGCTCAAGATCACAGTGAATCAGCAGAAGAAAGCTCAGTTTCTCCTCCCAACTCCTTCAGACCACAGTTCATTGCCCATACAGGTCCCCAAGCTCTCTGTGTTTGTAAGACTCCTTTACCTTCAAAATTCCTTGAACATCTGAGTACTTTTTTCCTAGGTGTCTAAAGAGTAAACCTATTTCCAACACAGTCCAAGCAATTACTCAGTGATCACCGATAGATCATAAATTGTTTCAAATATCGAGCAAAGGACATGATGCCTCAGTAGCCCCCATTTCTTTTTAACAAAGAAACATTGCTTGTGCTGTCCAAAAGGAGACTTAAGTTTTACATAAATTACTGATTCTTATTCCTATGAATTTTCAATTGAAAGTCAAACCCAGCTAACCAACCTCAGCCAAGCCACACTATCATGCATTTGAATCTACGCTTACCTGCTCAGTCTGATCTCAGCCAGAACTAAAAGGAGTTGTACAGGCACCTTAAAATGCACAGCCAAAAGTTAAACATAGACACCCAAAATAATGAGATGCATATTTCTCTTACAAAGAGACATTAAGGTATAAGCCAAACTCCTCCCTGAATAGAAATCCCATCAATTACCATGACTTTGATGGACAGTCTCCTGACTTCTTTTCCTCTTTAACACATCCAGAATCCTGCTGAAATATGCCTCTTTTTTTCCTTTTAAAGTAGAGGGAAGTTGGACTTTAATTTTATAATATCAAACTTAGAGCAAAATGAAGGGAGCAGTTAACCTGAAGTGATACAACACAGAAACAAGTTTGGGATAGTACTCACAAATGAGGGGCAGAAAACACTTCCCTCCTTTCCTACAATTTTTCATTTGGGCAGAACAAGTAATAATCCATCCGTCCCTGAGGACAGATTTAAAATGAGATCTTCTCCCACCCTTTTGAATTTGGCATGGAACTCTTTTACCCGTTGGGAATCATGGACACATTCCAGCAACTCCAAAAATGAATTTTCCTCTGATCCCTTAAAAGTTATTCTGAAGTTTAAAAATTGGTTTAGAAAAATCAAAGATGCAACATTACCCGTTTACCTCTCGGAGAATTAACTTTGAGATTTTTTTAGGACCATTTCAAGCATAGTAGCTATAAGCCTTTCAGCAAAGTCAATGACAAATTCTCCTTTCACATCCCAAGGACTGACAGCTACATTCAGCTACAGGAATTCCTAAATGCCTGTGCTTAAATCTGTCTCATGCCTGTGACATTGTTTGCATGTGAACCTTCACACTGATCTTTGGGAAGCAACAGTGTGCATCTTGCATCCTTCTGCATCAGGGAAGATAACTTATCCTTCCTGATGCATCTCTACAAAGGCACCTGCAGTCCCTCATCAGCTGCTGCTGTGTGGAAATAAGGCAGCAAAAAATGTCAGAACACTTCAGGCCAAGGCAAAGAAAGCAGAGAAAGCTGGAACAAAACCTACTGAAGTCACTCCAAAGTAAACCACAGGCTCCATTATCAAGGTGGTGACACCTCAAAAGTTGTACATACCTCAGAACTGTTGAGGGGGTGAATCCCTTGTGTTTAAGACACATTAAGCGTTATCATTCATGGTGCCTCCTTAAAATGAGGTTCTTTAGCTTATTCTGTACTTTTTACCCTCTCCTTCCAGCATTGCCTTTCCCATAGCCACACTACAGAAAGCTTTCAGGAACACAATTTGTCTAGCATTAACTAAACAATACAAACAAAACAATATAAACACAATGCTGCATTTTTATAGCAGAATATTCCAGGTGCACAAGAATATCGTGCATTAAACAAGAAGGAGAAAGGCTGAGGAGCCTTGAAAAACAGCTTAGGATGATGCTGAATCCACATCTTATTTATTCCATCTTCCATTTCAAAGCAAACTTCAGCACTAAAAACCAGATCATGTTTCAGATACTTAAAGCTTGCAGTGAGGCAACACAACTCCTTATTAAATTATTTTGTAATTAGTTGGAGGTGCAACCATTTTCCCAGACAACATAGCTGAGTTTCTACCTACCCAGCAAGTCGTCTGCTGTTTCTAACCACATTTGTTTACGCTGCGTACAGCTCAGCCGTGTTTGCCCTGATGCACGTTGGGAAAATCTCCGCAGCCATTCCTGAGAATCCTCACTAAGAGCAGCATGGAAGGAAGGAGGAAAGTGGGAAGGGGAGGAGGAGAGGAAAGCACCCTGCAGCTATATGTGCTATACAGAGCAGATGGGTAATGCACCTTGGCACATCACATTTCATGGAAGCTGCAGGAGGTTTGCCAACCAAAATCACTGCTGGGAGAACAGGGTTTAGACTGTTCTGCCTTCTGCGAAAAAAGAAAGGACTCACCAACTTCACTGCGGAAAGATAATCGATAGAGGCCTCTAGAAGGACAAAACATGATTAGTTATCATGGTTATAGACATTAGGCAAGGACACAGCTCTACTTGAGGCAAGTTTTGCAGAAAATTCATTACTTTTACTGCTGAACGTTAGTTTGGGATGAGTATCTAAGTGAATCTATTAAATGATCTCATTAAGAATCCATTTCTGTCACTGCAGAAACTCTCAGAGCAGGTAGCAGCATTATTACCAATGTTAATTTGCTAAAATCAGCATGTAATTCATCACCCTACTCACATCTTCCAAATTGGTGGCAGGTAATATAGTGTAACAACGAAAGAAGAGAAGAAAAACCCATTTTTTCCATGATGATGTACCGTGTCGCACAGGATGAGCGTGTCCTGCAACCTAGCCGGCAGAACCAGTGTTGGTACTGCGGGCCAGCTGAACTACATTCTGCGATAAGCGCCCATCCCACCCAAGGCTTCGCCTGGCTGTGTGGCAACGGGCTGCAGGCTTCAGCAGTGAGGTAATCGGAGCACAAGGCATGTGCGTTATACCCAAGACAGGTTTTGCAGCACTGATCAAACCTGGAAGAGGCTGCTGAAGTTTGTCCCACCCAAATAAGCTTTATAGATCTTTTTGTACCGAGAGAAGGGAGAATGGAAAGGAGTTTTCTTTCCCCTGTCATAGGGCATGCTGCAACTTGTCATAGGCAAAGCACTTGGCGTTACTCCTGGGTGGGGATGGATGCGACCACACGCATTTTACCCTCCCTGCCCCGTGCTTTCAAAAAGAGAATATTTTAGGCAGTACCTTTCAAAAATAATCGAAGGGTGTGTGTCCCCTTCCCTCCCCCACTGCAAAAAGAATTTACATAATATATTTTGATGCTATTGAAAAGGAATTCAAAAGTAATGGGAGGCTGTCAGATAACTTCTGTTTGTTCACAAGTCAAGCACGCTTGCCTTAGTGCTCCCCTACCACTTTGCATTTATACTGACTGCTAGGAAAAGTCTTTGTTTTCCCTCGGGAAAACCAAATTTTCTTTTTTTTTTTTGCAAATCAATGACTTTTAGGTGCTTTTGCATCATGCCATTCCTGCAACACCTACACTGGCTGTATGGGATTACAGTCAAACACTAGTTTTGTTCCATTTCTTTTCGTATTTTGAAAAGCCATACTTACAGGGGGATAGGAAGAAGAATTTGCTGCAGCTGACCCTGTATTTTGAGTGTGACCTGCAGAGACTGGTCACACCAAGGTGGCTGCACCCCATCCATCCCGCTCTCAGGGCCTCCTCCACCACCGCTTTCCCAAGGGTACAGACTTTGGTATAGTAGCAAGCAACATTTGGGTGACTTGCACAACAGATGTCTTACCTAGATAACTTTCTGAAAGTCACATGACCTGCTCTGGACTCAGACATACTTTGTTAGTAGGAAATGTCAAATTGTATTAAAACTCTTTTGTTTTTGTCAGACTGCTTCTCATTGACTTGGGGGGGGCGGTAAAGGTCAGAGCAAGTTCATCCATGCCTGCAGAATGCCCTACTACTACAGAGAAGGAGAATCCATCACCATGGTACTTTGTGATGTTTCCTTGTCTTACAGGTTCTCATTACAGTAGCCACTTACACCAACAGTAAAAGACACTCTTTTAAACAAACACCTGGAACAAGGAATTGCCAAAAATACATTTCACTTTCAAAGTGTACTTGTTTCAGAAAAGATTATACACATTCTCACACTCCAAGAACATGTGAATAGAAGTTTGTAACAAAGCCAGAATTGTACGAATACGACTGAACTCTGTCCTCCTGTTTGAAAACACCAACAGCTCCACACTTGCTCCAAAAACAAAATCACAGGCCTGTCAGCATCCAATAGTTTGTATTTTCTAAGACTAAATCAAAGGTATACTCTTCAACCAGCAACAGTTTTTAGTTGCCTGTATTATGCCTGAATTGCATGAATATCTAAAATACTGGAAAACTCACCAATTTGATCAATCAAGTGAATTATTACAAACCTATTAGATGACCTACGGAAAACCTCCCATTCCCCTTCTACAACAGCTTTCTATGCATAAAGAAAGCCACAAAACTCAATCTTGGAAATCAAAATCTGCTTCAAGATGCTGAAGCTTTCATTTAAATCCTCACAGCCTCAAGACCCCTTTAAGATAAATGATTTTATATTATCAGTGAAGGAGTTAGAGATTTACAAAGTCAGTAAAAATTCATAACTTCTGCATTTTAATCATTCATAGTCACTGTATGTGATTTACCCCACAATTTCCATCAGAAGATGAAAAAGTTCTGAAGAATGAGTTATTCTCAATGTAAATTCCAGCAAGCCTCTGTCAATCAGGTTAGCCCTTTCCCCATTAGTTTTTCCTGCCTCCTGATTGAAAATACATAATCAGTTTAATTACTTCATTACTTAATGACTTCTTACCTGAAAAGGTTGTAAATATATTGAAAGCTAAACTAATACACAGCAATTCTCCATAGGGTAGAGAAAACCATTATAAAGATCAGCTATTTTCATACTTTTCACTACCCTAATGCTTTTACAATAGGAAAAAAAAAAAATCACAACAGAACAACACTGTAGAGGTCTGGAATGCTTCTACCGAAAGACAGGTATGCAAACATAAAATAGGAAAATAAACAATTCCGTACTCAAAGACAATACTAGTTTGCCACAAACTCTATGTTTCCTCTGCCATATTAGAATAACAATCTGTGGAAAGCTACCGCTCCAGAAGTTATAGCTTAAAAAGAAGCTTCAGTGTTGGGCATTTGTCGGAAAGACTAAGCCCTTGATAGTTTTGCTGGCAAGTTTTATTTTTTACTCTTTTATTTATTTATTTAACTTTCAGTGTGTTGAGCAGCTCACTGTACCTTTGTTCAACTACAGGGAATGAACTTTTTAGTTTACAGCACAGTTTTATATGCAAATAATATTCAATGAACTCTCTACTCATCATAAGTGTCAACAGGAAAAAAAGCTTGACAAATTTAAGACTACTGAGATTTTTCATAAACTTTGAAGGAACACTGAAATTACAAAGTATGCCCAACCAGCTGTAAAGCATTTTCTCTACACATATGCCAAATCATTTATATTAAAGGATTATTTTTTTTTAAATTTACAATGACATTTTAGGCTCCGCTTTCAATTTCTACATATTGTGACAATTAAGAGAGTCTTGTTTTCTGCATACAGTAAAACTTACTTAACTCTCCTAGAGATGAAGCTTGCTTCTACTCTGTGGAATCATTTCCATTAGATTTAGTAGCACTGGGGAAAACGCAAGGTTTCACCCACACACAAATCAAAATTCAGGAGGAAATTCAGAGTTCAAAATGAAGAGATATTTTACTGCCAATAGGAGGAAAAAAGTCTTAACAAATCAGCCAGCTGTTGCACTAACAACATCAAATAAAGAAATTGTGGAGCTTATTCTACCCTTTATCAATAATGCATGGCTGCGCACAGACAATTTATAGCTGTTTTCCATCACTGGGTATTGTGTAGTACTAAATTAAGTCTACAAAATTCAAGGACAGTCCACCCACACAGCTACTGTAAGTCAGCCAGGCCACTTTGAATAAACATTTTAAAGGCATAAAGTGAGTTTTATTAGCATGCTGAGCCACAGTTTCTAGTGGACAAAGCATTTCCTTTGAAAAAGTAAAAGTACATTTAGCAGACAGAGAGATAAGTTACTCTTGTGTCTTACACCTACAGAAATAGCAAAAAGAAAAAAACTCACAACTACCCAAAACCCTGAATTTGTTAAGATTGAAACAAGAAGCAAAAGAATTTATTTTCTATCTTTGAAATTGATTGTCTACCTCAGAAAATCCTGAGAGAGGTGCTGAACAGGTCATGTTGCTACAGAAAAAGAGCTAAAAGCCAAAGATGGTTTTGACAGGTTTTGTTTACATTTGGATAGCTCCCAAGATTAATAGGTTTATTTTTTAATACTTCACAAGTCACATAAATCAGGAAAGTACACACAAGGCTTTTGTGAAGATAAAGAACTAGTTATCATACTGAAATCACTTCAACAACATTAATGGGACCAGTAAACAAGTGACATGTGGGGTCCCTCTGTAGGCTAAATTACCTAAGAGATAAGATGCCACAGGCTGGTTGCATTCGGCCAGTCCCACCTCCTCCTACGACAGCAATACCAGCACTCAAATGTCCGAGACATAAGAAAGCATCAAAGGATTTGGAGACAACTTGCTGGCTGCCAGCAGCAAAAGGATGCAGCTGCCAGGTCTGCACATCCAACAGTTTTACCCAGGCTCTGCTCTGGTGGTGGCCTCCACCTGGGTCCTCACTAGCTTTGCTTTAGATGTGGAGTCAGGTGTAACCAGCCACAACATGGATGGCAGCACCACCAGGAGGTGGATTTCAGTCATGCTGCAGTCTGCTGCTTCTTTTATAGCTGCACTGCACAGCTTCCCTCTAAAAAGCATTGGCAAGTATGAGGTTTCTAAGGGTCTTTTTATAAGCAGAGCACCACTTCAGGCAGACGCTCCAGGTCTCTCTGATCACTGGCATGACAAGATGATGTTCCTGCCTGGAAAAACTACTTTTGTACAATGTGGGAAGGTGGTGGATGTAGCACAACGTGGCTGGGCAGTTTGATGGCTTTGCGGTATATTTAGGCACAACCACAACTAACAGCAGGAAGGATGCAAGAGACAGGACCACATGTTGCAAGTTGGTCAAGTGGAAATATCTGGCCAAACAAAAAACCTCATGAGTGCTTTTACTGTGCAGGTGTGGAGAGAAAAAAACAAACACAATTCTTATCACTGGTATTTGGATTTGCAGACATCTTTAATTTTTTAGTTAAGGTGTCTACTACTGTATAGCAAAGTTTAACTTCATTTACAGTAGGTGTGCTTTCTCAAAATCAGACCACTTTTGCAGATGCAACTAACTCACAGACCTCTGAAGCCAGCCACTCCATGTGTAAAAGTCTGATTTAAATGCCCCAGCAAGCCCAGAAAATTCAGGAAGAGCCAGACTAAATCCTCTCACTACATTGCTGTGCCAGGACAACCAACCCCCAGCCTTTGGTGAAGCTGCTTCACCCTTGTGGAAAGTAGAATCTGTCTGCTCTGTCCTACACGCAGAAACTGCCCCAGATTAAGTTGTACTGACATCTAGTCATATTTTTTTATAAAAACTTCTTAAAGATTTTTAAGATAAGCAGAAATCTAAAAAAACCAGCAGCTTAAGACTTGGCTAAGGAAAGCAACTGCTGGGTATTTGTATTTAAATCTGTCCAAAGCGCAAGGGTTTCCTCGGAGGGTTGGTTGGGTTTTCCCCTCACTTAAATCAGTTAAGTTCCTGCTGTGTAAAGTAAAACTGCTGTTTTGAAGTCTGATGAGATTGGAGCAAAATCCTTGACTAATCAAGGCTACAGGACATGGCTCTGAGAAAAGCCAAATAATCCCAATGAAGCAACCTTGGCTTTTAACAAATGGAAATTAATTTTAGTAAGTATGCTGTTCATCTCACATTGCAAAAGCCTGCACTCCAATTAGAAGTACACTGTTTTAATGACCTGCAGAAGGATCACATTTGGTGAAGTTCAGACACTCACAAATGCTCTCTGTCCCCCCTCACAGGGCACGTCACTCCAGCAGGATGCTGGCTCCATAACTCACAGGCAAAGTGCTGGGGTGGTCACATTAGTATTTCAAAGTAGCAGTTGTCTGTACAAACACAAAATTGGATGCCTTGAGCACAACGAAGCTTTATTATGTTATGTACAATTGTGGACATGCATGGTCTTCAAACACTGTATTTTATAAGAGAAATCAGGCCCACTTTTCCAAAAGACTTGCTATTTAACAGCCCTAGTGTATTGAGGTTTAATTTGTAACACTGAGTTGCAGCCCAGCACTACTCGTACGTTCAGCAGGAGTTTGCTATGCCACTTGGTGTAAGGACATGCAAAGAACTTATGTACGTACTATGACATGATGGGTACTTAAATTCAGACCATGTGAAAAAAACTCATCTCTTCATCCTGCTCCTCTCTGTAGGCACAGCCTTGTGACAAGAGCTGACACACGAGCTGCCTTTACTGTCCATTTCCACCCTACCCTTTCTGAGGAGCAGCCAGGCAGTCTGCAACCATTGCTGCTTTGGCTCCACCACAGCACATACAAGCCTGCTCTGCATTTTCCAGCCTTTATGCTCTCATACTCTTCCTCTCTGTCAGCACGTGTTTCCTTACAGCCTCCTCCCCTCTTCACCCACCCACCCTGCCGGACATCCAGGCTGTGACTTGAATTTATTGACATCTTCTGTCATGCACCAGGCAGCCACATCTGGGGACCTCAAAGGGCAACCTGGAAGTACCTCCATGCACATACCCACACTTCCTTTGCTTAGAAGCCCATGCTTGGCTGAGGGGGCACACTTCTACAGCCAGGACATGGCTGTGGCACCCAGCCACACAAAAACTGGGACAAGCATAGCCACAGCAACAGTAAGTTTCCTTATTTAACCTTTTCTAAGTGTTTGTCCTCCCTGCCAGCTACAGCCATGCCTCAGGGCCCAGAAGCAGTCATGGCTGCTTTCCCCCAGCTCATGTAAAAAGCACTTCTTTGCCACCAAAAGAGACTGAATTTGCCTACAAACGCTTCTCCTGGTGAAAAGGAGCTCCAGAAGAGCGAAAGCCCTGGTATGCCTGAGCAAAGAACAGCATCCTGCCCTGCTCTGTGCACCTCTTGCAGAGCAAGAAGTGGGTCTGGGACAGTCTGTGGGACCAGGAACCGCTCTAGGAGCAAAGGCCCAGGGCTGATTTGAAGTGTGCTGGCGTGAGGTCTGCAGTGGAAGTGCATGCAGGCTTCCCAGCCACAGCAGCTTGCCACAGGGGCATCGCAGCATCCTCCGCGCCTCTCTGAAAGGAGTTTTGTGCAAGAGCGCCAAAGGGAGCGTGAGTGACAAACACGCACACACCTCCCCTAAATGGCAAGGTTCAGAGAATAATGAATAAAGGTAGGAGATATGCTCTTCAACAACTACTGCATTTCACAGTTTGGGGAAAACTGCTGGTGCCCCTGCATCTTTGGGATCACTAGATTCAGCAGGCCCTCTACCTGTCCCAACAGCTGTCAGCCATTCAAGGCCGTAACTGTAAGCACAAGATTCACTCCACACAAAATCCAAACAAGCTGTCCTCTGCTGCTTGGTTTCACCGTGATTAAAGCAGTGAAAGCAGCATGAGACAAGAGTTAATCTGCAGTGAGCTATCCTAAATAATGGGAGTGACCAGGCACCTAAATCTTTGCTCTTCAAGAGATGAGTTCAGTTTTCACAGAATCAGATTGGTAGGCGTTGGAAGGGACCTCTAGAGATCATCTAGTCCAACCCCCCTGCTGGAGCAGGATCACCTAGAGCAGGTTGCACAGGACCATACCCAGGTGGGTTCTGAATATCTCCAGAGAAGGAGACTCCACAGCCTCTCTGGGCAGCCTGTGCCAGTGCTCTGCCACCCTCAGTGTGAAGTTTTTCCTCATGTTGAGATGGAGCTTCCTGTGTTCCAGGTTGTGACAGTTGCCCCTTATCCTGTCACTGGGCACCACTGAGAAGAATCTGGCCCCTTCCTCTTGACACCCACCCTTTAGATATTCGTAAACATTAATGAGCTCTCCTCAGTCTTCTCTTCTCCAGGCTAAACAGAACCAGGTCTCTCAGCCTTTCCTCATACGACAGATGCTCCAGGCCCCTAATCATCTTGGTAGCCCTATGCTGGAATCTCTCCAGTAATTCCCTGTCTTTCTTCAACTGGAGAGACCAGAATTGGAAACAATATTCCAGCTGTGGCCTCCCCAGGGCAGAGTAAAGGGGGAGGATAACCTCCCTCACCCTGCCGGCCACACTCTTCTTTATGCACCCCAGAATACCATTGGCCTTCTTGGCCACAAGGGCACACTGCTGGCTCCTGGAGAGCTTGTCAACAACCAGGACTCCCAGGTCCTTCTCTGCCCCACTGTTTACTAGCAGGTCAATCCCTAACCTGTACTGGTGCCCAAGGTTGTTCTTCCCTAGGTGCAGGGCCCTACACTTGCCCTTGTTGAATTTAATTTGGTTCCTCTCTCCCCCACTCTCCAGCCCGTCCAGATCTCGCAGAATGGCAGCGCAGCCTTCTGGTGTGTCAGTCACCCCTCTTAGCTTGGTGCAATCTGCAAACTTGCTGAGGGAACGCTCTGCCCCCTCACATCCAGCTCATTGATGAATATGTTGAATAAGACCAGACCAAGCACTGACCCCTGGGGCACACCACTAGATACTTGCCTCCAACTAGACTAGCCACAGACTAGGTGAGCAGAGTCAACAACCCAGAGACAGAAACCAGCACTACAGTGCAGTGGACAACCCAGCTACGAATCCAAAAAGATAAGTACAAAATATGGGTAATTAACTAACAAAAAAATGGCAGCAGCAACTGTAGTCAAAGCAGAATGGGCACTTTTCTAGCTACAGGTGCTTTTAGCTTCTACAGTCCTCAGTTTCTCTTACCTGTATTTTTCTTGGTGAAGAACTTGTCTCAGCCTGTCATCCAATAAGGACTGAAGACTAAGCCTCTTTACTATTAAAATGTTATTAACATATACACGTATAACGAAGGCATTCTAATGGAAAAGGATACAACCACTTAAGAGTGTAGAATTGGCGATTTCAGAAAATATACCAAATTGTTTCTTGATTGCATCAATTTTTACCTTGCTGAAGTCAGTGAATTTACTCATAACTAACAAATACTGATAGTCAGGTCCAGTCTAAGACTTAATGTTAGTATGGTTGGATTACAGAGCAAGAGCTGGGGGGCTGGGACAGTCTGTGGGATCATGTCTACCCTTCTCCCTCTGCAAAAGAAGTTGGGTCTTACCTTAAAACACTGTAACTGAAGTCCCAGTCCTCTGCTCCTCTTTAGGCCTTTTTAAACACCAGAAATAGTGCAGAGGGTTCAGCTAGTTCAGTGCTTCAGCACTTGATAGCACATTCAGGAACCTGAATGTCATCATACAAGAGAAATGAAAAGCACCAATTAGTCACTGTACATGTTGGACAATATATCACATGCTTAAACCACTGATGCCTGGTAAAGTCACACTGCTGGACAATAACAAAGTTATCAAAACCAACAAATATGAAAGGCTAAGTAATTTTTTGCTACCAAGGTGAAATGCACAAGCACTGTTTTGGTTACAGCACCCTGGAATGAAAGCATACATCTTGCAACAAATACATTACCCTGCATCGCCTTCCCAGTTCAAATCCTCTTTGTTCAAACATGGGAATACACAGAAAAAAAGCTCCAGGCATGTCAGGATACACCAGCCACGTCAGTTACTAACAGCAAGAGTTTAAGGAAAGGTAAGCTGGTACTAGTTTGAACAGGGAAATGCAGCAGAAGCCCATAGGAACTAAGTAGTAGCACTATATAAGCCAGGATTTTGGTGTACGACACATCGAAGTATTTTATAGACTGCAGTTAAAGGAGAGACATCTACATCTGGTTTGTCTCACTTCCCTGAACAATCCTTTTTAAGAATTCTCACCTTGCCAGGACTCACACATGCTCTTAACCCTTACTGAGTAAAGGCACTCCCACAGCAGCCAGGTCCACATCTGCACCACTGCAGCACAGACACAGCTCCTCCTCCACAGCAACTCAGCTAACATGCTCTGCCACCAAGGTTTAGACACGCATTTTTCAGTTCCAGCTCACTTGGCACGTTTCATCCCCAAAACGAGCAAGCCTCCCAAAGCCACAGGCACACGCGGAGACAAGACACCACTCACAGGCACAAACCAAGTCAGCTGCTCCCCGGGTCTGTGCTGACGGTGACGAGCTGCACAACAGTGCTGCTGTGACATTGGACAGCTATAGAGGGATGGGACAATTTATCTATATCCAGCCTGGCTACTGAAGAGATTTGTGAGGGTTAAGACACTTCTTTATAATCCAGTACTTTAAGCACTTCCCCAAAGTTTAAGATGAAAACACATGGTGATCATTGTCCCAGCCTGTAAAACTACAGAGGTGTGGGCTTGATGAAACACAACGGAATCAATTCAAGAGTATTTATTATAAATGAATAAATAAGACCCAAAGCATGTCACAGACCAATGTCCTTATACACATTGTTCTAATCTTACACTGTTTACACATCCCTAAAACAGCCTCCTAAGGGTTAATTGTTAATTATTTTCATAAACTAAATTAGCAAGTACCATCTTAAGGGGAACTACAAGGGTCTGTCTGTGGGGACGCGAGGGGGGATTAAGTGGGAGACCTTACACTCTGGAAACATACACCATAAATGCAGGATTCGTTACAAAACCAGAAACTCAAAAGCCCCAAGCTTAGGTGAGCTTTAAAATAGTATCCATTGCTCTTAAGTTACCCCAAAGAAGTGGGAGACAATTTCTCCTCTCCCATGCTCCACTTCCACTAACACTTCCACAATCTGTTTAGTTACACTTTCAGCTATTTAGGTAAAATATGAAGTTATTTACACTGCATGTTAGCTATTCATGATACCCTAAAAATGCTTGTCTTATTGTAATAGGAGTGCATCCCAAGACATTTGCAAGTATCACTATCTACATAATATTATAAACTAATGCATTAGGAAACTTGAGATGACAGAAAACAAATTGTATCCTTGGAGGTATATATTCACAGATAATAGGAAGTATCACAATCACTGTATTTCTGTGTAATCTCCTGCTCTACACTTTCATATAAAGTGTTACAGCAGTTTCCTGCTGTAACAATTCTGAATATTTCAAGAGTTCAGCCTCATCTTAAACATGTTCGGTTGATAGTTACACATTCATGACCACTGCTTACGGGCACCACAAAACTGTTTGAAAAACTCCTGCTACCATACCCAGTGTGCCATGTCCCCATGACAAGGTGTCAAGATCATTCAAGTATTTCTCACAGGTTAATTTTGCTCCAACAGATTTCACTTTCACACACTGTTCCATAGCTGGCATCAACTCTGTTGCACGTACTCTGTGTAACTGAGCTGGAGGGAGTGCTTATGTCCACACTTGATACAGGTCAGTTTGAAAGCACATTAACTGTACAATGCTAAAGGCCAGGACTACGGCGTGGCGTAAGCTCCGAGAAGAACTAGTGACAACTTCGTGAGAGTCTCTCCTTTCTCAGAGGAGAGGACTAAACAGAAGTCAGAAATCTTTCGGGAGGCTAAAATTTACTACGTTACTGTTTTCCAGGTCAGATGGAAAGAATGCTTCAATTTTGCTTTCTACCCCAAAAAAATAACAACATGAATGCAGACATAATCATTGGACTCGTACACATCCAAGCCCAACCAAAACAAAAAACATTAGGGTGCACGCCCCTTTTTTCCCTTAAGGGCAGAACAAACCATGCCTAACAGGTACTAGTAAAACCACCAAACATTAGAAAACATTCTCATACAGTGGGGATTAAAAAAAATACATAATACTGTAAGCAAAACATAGTAAAAACAGATAAGCAGACATATTGCACATACAGAAGGAGTACATTGGTGGATAAAGTAGTTTTTACAGGAATCTTTAACCTTAGTAGTATTTTACATGTAAACAAAGTTTGGATGCAAGAGATTATTTTTTTTAAATTCCCAAAGAGATAGTTTCACTTTTTTTTTTCCATGGAAAGTTGACATTATTCAATGTGCTCCAGCTTGACAAGTTTTCCACAGGTAGGTAACACACATATTCCATCTTCTCCCCTTTTCCACTTTAACATTGTCCAACACCTCCTCCCACACACTCCTCCAGCATATGCACCTCCCTCCAGCAGACAGTAGCCAGACTCACTTATCTAAAGAGGAATTTATGCTGGTCTGAGAAAACACCAGCTCCCTCAACTGCAAGGACATGCCTGGATAACATATTCAGATATGCCTCAGATAATTGCATCAAACACTTCAAAGTTGGTTAAAGATGCACTAGTGCATAGCACCAGAAGGGTAGTTACATTCTTCCTGGGAAGGAGACGCTATTTTAAAATAAGTTTCCAGAAGTAAAGACAGTATTTCCTGGTGAATGTGTTCTAAACTTTTACACAGAAAGCCTTTAAAGTAGTCAAAAGCAATATTCAATCCTGGTACACTTCACTGGCATAAGTTCTGATAATTGCTAAAGGAAATAACTAAGGCTATGTCTGCATGGCACAAAGCACCATGCTAATTAACCCTGCAGAGACACTAATTAATCTGGGCAGGATGCCACAATAAGATGACTAGCTGCTGCCTCAGGAATCTGCCCAAGCTGATGTATCATGCCCTTCGGTCATACATACCCCCCCAAGCAGTCTTTCACATTAAAGAGTCTTACACCAAAGCTGAACCCCACCACTGAGGGGTGTTTCCTCTCAGAAGCTGCCATACAGCTCTTTATTAAATCTGTGACCTACTGCAGACAATACTAAGCAATACATTGCACTAATTCTTACTCATAGAGCAAAATAATTCGTATTACAGAGGATCCTAGGTTGCTAGGAGGAAGAACTTGAAAGGCTGTATACAAGGACATTCTCCTTGGCATCAGTACAGAAAGTCCAGGACAGCATCTCAGAGGAGCTAACTGTGATGATCATCTGCCAACCCTTCAGCTACAACAATTCACCCTACAACAATTTAACTTCTCACCTGGTCTCAAAGCAGAGCAAGGAGAGAGCCTGTAAGTGCTAGTGTAAGAGTTCTGAAGTCAGTAGGTTCTGCATAGCAGATAATGGAGCTGCTGTAGCTGTTAGCACATTAAAAAAGTTAAAGTGTTGCCAAAGCAACTCCACGGTTTTCTTTTCAACATTCTGGTGATAAAACAAGCCTTGCACTAAAGCCAGAACACCTTATCTGCTGTACCTGATGCCACCTCTTGGTATAGAGACGAGCTCTTCACGTACTCCAATGGACTTTGAGCTTCTTGTGACTTGTTAAAATATGCACTATGAAGAATAACGTACTCAGAAGCAGCTTGAAGTGCCTGTCCCAATAGGAACTGCTTTTTGAGCAGCTAGAAAGCAAGAAGGAAGGACATCTGACACACAGTACAACCTGCAGCAGAAGATGCAGAAGGGTCACTCACATCTGAACATGCAGCACTTCCAAGACAATCTTGTTCATCTAGGACTTCAACAATGGCCTCTCACAAGAAACAGACCTTCTGCAAAGCACAGCCCCATGAATTTATGCATGCGTTACTTCAGTGAGGGAACTCACGTTGCTGGTAAATGAGATATACCAGCTCTGCTAGAACCTGGCGGGCACAACTAGCTTCTCGCATTTCAGTCCATTTGCACAGGCAGAGGTCACAGCGTGAGAAAGGGCAGCTTCACCTTGGCTCAAGGCTTGCACTACAGCGCTCAGTACTGACCGGTTTCAACGAGTAGCTTGTTTCCTGTGGCAAAAGCACAGGGACAACTCTTAGTCTAGTATAAAGTATGCTGCACTGAGACAGAGAGAAATCATGTTGAATAATCAGCACCAAAACCCTCTTGAGCTATTTGTGCTCTCATCAGAGCGGAGAAGTACTCAAACAAGCCTGTCAGATCCAGCAGGCATGAATACAAATCCCAGATCACTGTAGAAAGCATACCACTAGTTTAAAAGAAATTAAATTGCGTTTTATAAATAGGTGTTACAGTTCTCACACTTGGATCCAAAGTGCATCAGCTCATGAAAAATGGAAAAGTGTCATAAAAGACAGATTTGCTACCTGATTGCTTTCAAAAACAGTAAGATTTTGTTTTCCACAGGCATCTGGTGCATATGTAGGTTTGAGGCTAACTAATACAAGGCTGCACCTTTCAAAACTTTTAATACTATTTTTTGACCCAAGGGCTGAGTGTTTGTGAATTTTACATGGTAAAAGTGACAATTTATGTAAACACTTCAGTCTCTAACCAACAAAAATTGGTCAAGATTGTGACAAAACAAAAAACCAGCAAGCCATACAAACAGATCTACTGAAATTTAACACTGTTAGCTATCAAGCCAGGTGAGATTGACTGATCCACTGTCACTGCACCCTCAAAGGCCAGACATGTCCCACTTCTTCCCTCAGTACGTCCCTATACAAACTGTGGAGTTCATCATGGGCTTTCTGAATAGAGAGCTTTGCTTGTCAGGACAGTGCCATGACGCAATCACCACGACAACGGAGACCTTCAGCTGGCAAAGAGCAACCTAAGCTTTAACCAGAAACAGGCAGACTTCTGAAGAACACCAGCACAAATATGCACTCTAACAGCTGAGGCTGCTGCCACAGGTGAAGCTTCACTGACAGTGATAGAGCACACCCAGTGCTTTCTTTTATTCCATCCACAGGGAATTCACTGTTCATGGAATTCATCACCCATACATAGGGCTTCATGTCTAGAGAGGAAGAGAAGGTGAAATAATCAGCACACCCACATTTTGTTTTGGGGGGCAGGAGTGTTCTTTTTCACATGCCCCTTTCTGCAGGCAGACCGGACCTAATTCTTTCTTCTCTGTCTGCATCAGAAGTCAGATGGCTCAGATTAAAGACATCCCAATGTATTTCCAAGGACTCTAAAGCAGGATGGACTTTACAAGGCCAGTTCAGTTGAGATGTCTGATGTTAGGCAAGGAATGGAGAATGAGGTGTCAACTGAAACACTGGTGTGAAGCTACCTGAAAGTGGTTCAAGAAAAAAGGAAAACTGGGAAGACCCCCAGATACAGATCATTTTCATTTAACCTTTCTCAATAAACCAGTTATATCCTGTACAGTACCCCTTATCCAGTTATACCCTTCACGTATCATGAAATGCCTGTAACAAGCAACACCACACAAGATAAATCTGTGCTTGCTTCCTTAAGGATGGGAGAGATTAGGAAAGGGCAGGAAGGTCATCCTTTTGTCTTGCAATGAAAAGGAACGGGGAAGGTGGAGAATGTAACTGAAAGGGACCATAAAACACTATCTTGCTTGCTTGGTTCCTAGGTCAGATGGCTCTTCAGCTGCTTGTGGGACACCAGCATGGCAACACAAGCTGCTCCTGATAAGAGTAGCACCTGTTTACTCCTCTGGTCCGATCTAAGCTGGTCAAGCAGAGGAAGGGAGGGAGAGGGGTCTGCCAGTTTTTAAAGGGCAGAAGACACTTCATGAAGTAATCTTAATCTTCAAAATTACATTAAAGATAGAACTGATTGCCATTACCTTCAGAAACACTAGTAACCTCAATGGGCTCCAAAAATTCTTAATTGTTGCATTTCAAGTGACAAAAGCAAACAGCCATAGAAACTCTGCTCCTTCTTCATGCTGTTTCCCCATCCTCACAGACAATGAAAACCTTTCCCAGCTCAAGCTTTACTACATAGAGTAGTAGGTGTAACACAGCTATATCCAACAACAAAATATACATAGGCAGTTGATCTGCTCTAGAGCCACACCAACTGCCTGCATCTGAGGGAACCCATACCCCTCACATCACCTCTGTATCCAGGCCTGGAGGCTGAAGCTCCCCCTACTGTGGCACAGGCAACACCCCCAGGCTTTGAGCTGGCAGGGAAAAAGAGACAACAGGACTCACATCCTTCTCTAGCACCAAGGTAAAATTTGGGTGAGGTCACTTGGCCCTGCAGCTCTGGCTTTCCATATGCATGGTGCCTAGCTGCCTTCGAGATTTTCAAATCGATCTTACCACCACCTCCTTCATGATATTCCAGAGTGTATACTCCTAAGGGATAGGATTTTTGGAAGGGATATGGTAGACTGGCCTCCAACATCCAGTGCTGTTTGAGAATGACCCTCAATGCCCATCATGTACTCCTGTAACAGATCTCAAATTTTTGGTACTGAACCAAAATGAGAATAAGTCTCATTTTCAGCCTAAAGCTTTGAAAAACACAATGAATTAGTGAACGCTGAGCTGCACAGTTAATGGGTGGTAGGGTCCTCACTACAGCAGGCTACAAGAGTGATCTTCAAAAGTATAAACATAGTCACATATCACTGAGGGCCACTGCCACAGCAATGCTATTTTTCTCATGTCAAAGAGGAAAAAAGAAAGAGATATGTCCACTGTCTCATTAGATGCTCCAAATCAATGATGAAGAAAAGCTAAAAATACATTACTTTTGAATTTACTGCCTGTGAAGTAAACTAATCCAGAATAACCAATGTACGTCCTTATACCTTCATGTTCTAGACACGCCAATTCATTTCATGTGAGGGGTGGTAGACAAAAAAAAAGCATTTCCAGGGATTCAGTGACCAGGAAAATTAAGCAAACAAGCATATGGCCTCCAAAGGAAAGAACAGATTATTCCCTAGAGTCCCAGCACTAGCTCTCAAGAGCTGCTTTCCTCAATTTCATTCCAAGCCCTATCGTGCTATGAGACATTTGACCGTGTCTCTCAGAAAATTAATCATCTCCTGCTTCTGTAGCTGGATCCTAATCCTAGCATAATCTAGGAAAACTAGCAAGGGGAGGACAAGGATGAGACACGCAGTTCTGGTCAAGATGATGTTCTCTGTTAAAACTGTTATCACACCTAGCATATTCAGCAACGTCATAGATGAGAAACTCCACAAAAGAAGGCATACAGAAATGCCAATATTCCTGTCCTTTCTGCCAAGAAAATGAGAACTGTCATTACAATACTACTACGACTATATGTAATATATATATATGCACACACAATCTATACATACACACACTAAACACTGGATTTTCAAGCTCTAGCTCATGGACGTTAAGGTTGTAACCTAACAACCCAATCTCTCAAACTAGACTGGGGGAAAACACGCACGTGAGATGTGTGATCTCCAATGTACGTTTCCCTCAAGCAGCCAAAAGAGTAATATAAAGTTGCAAAAATCCCCTCTGCCCACACAGTCCATAAAACACGAAGGTTACAGAGCAAAGCGACCTGAACGGATTCCGCCTGAAAAGTTGCTCGTGTGCTTTTGCAAGGAAAGCCGGCGGAAGGCGGGGGAGGGAAAGGACAGAGCAGAAAAGCAGATGGAAAAGCCACCCCAAGCTTTGCAACACTGGTTTATCATGTCAGTGCGAAGGCTCAGCGTGTTTGCGGGAACTCAGGGTCAATGTGGATGAAAAATCGTTAACCTAATTGTCGTCCCGCCACTGCTTCTGCCTAGCAGACCGAGTCGTGCGGGGCTGTCTGGGTGGCTGCAGCAGTTTGCTAACAGTTTATCCACCAGACAGGGACACGGAGGGAGGTATTTCACACACACAGAGGCACGCAAACGCACTTTCCATAGTACTTCCCCGACATTAAGTAATACCATTCAAAAAACAAGCCACAGGTATTCTCCCATTTAGATATATTTTAAGTAGCCTGCTAGATTGTAACACCTAAACCTACTCAGTGAAGACAAACCAGATCAAATTTCACTATTTCACAAAAAAGTTAAAAAAAAAAGCCAGACTGAACTTACAGGGCTGTTAGTCCACCGTTTCTCTCTAGCACACCGCACATCACTGAGCTGCAGTGCCTGAAACAGTAACTTGACCTCTCTGGGAAGGTGGGCGGTATTATACAAGCTGAAACATTAGAAACATGCATAATTACGCTGGGTATATGCCACACATTCTTTCATCCGTGAACAAATATGAATGGAAATGTCATACTAACACTCCAGGCTTAGATTATGTCCAAACCATCAATTAAGGAGATTTTTCATGAGGCCCCGAGAGAACGAATTTTTTTTTAGAGCAGGAGAAATTTTCTTTGGACTTACGCTGTGCGTGTGTTAAAGGTGCAACGACAGCACTGCCAGCTCAAAACCAAGACGAGCAGGCCACACCAGAGATTTTCAGCTTTCTTCCCCACCACTGACAACGTAGTGTCACTTTGCTCTCCTCTGACCCCCCCCACCCATTCACGCGGCACTTTCTGAGGATGCCTGTCAGGGCACCAGCCACAACCCGTCACTCATCATCCACCCGTTCCTGCACAGTGCTGCCTCTCTTCTACACCGGTGCAGCATCTGTCTGCTCCTCAGCACAACCATGGGCCTCCACCAGATCAAGGACCTTTAGCAGATGCAGTCCATCCATAGGGCTTGTTGGGATGAAAAATGCTACTAGAAGGACAAGTGGGGGAGGTGAACGTAGCGAAGGCAGCATACTGGCTCCTAGCTGCATGGATGGGCAACATCACGCAGCTGACATCATAGCTGCTTATACCTCTGGTCACACCCCGTTTATATCAAGCATATGGAGTGCCCTCACTGCACGTAACCTTCTCTTCCCTCAAGAACAGCAGCATTGATCTTTTGGGTGGCAGAACCAGAAAACAATGAAACACTGCAAAACTATATTCACAGCTGGAGCTTCTATCTCATAGAAGACAACAAAACCCACAATTCTTTTCTTAGCAGGGAGAAAATGCAGTTCCCAAAGGCAGAACTAATGTGCACACAGGCCTAACTACACTCTTCTCCTGTTCCATTAAGTTCTCCTATTCCTCAAAGTCAAGACCTAGTCACAAGACCTGACCAAGCGAGATGCAGCAATGTCCACAACTGCTGTGATCCCAGTTGCTCCTGAACTTATTTTGCTACAAACATCCACATGTTGCTGTTCTGGGCAGCCAACTTGGTCCATCCCTTTTCCAGAGTGAAACACTTCTGTGCTTGCTTGCCACAAATAGATGTGGAATACGCAGTGTTTGTTTCAGTTAATTCCCCATGCACTAGGGACAATGCGTGCATTTGGGACACTGTTCCAGCAGACACACATGAATTACTCTAGAGCAATTCTTCTGGTTTGTACCTCAAGCAGGTCAGCTCCCTCTCTCTTCCTCGTCACTATATACTTCCAAAACCTTTGAAGTTCATAGCAATGCACAAAGTGAAGTACCTCTGAAGGTACGTAAGTCAGACTTCACAGCTTCCAAGATTTGTTTTTCCCCTCTATGCAGGATAGCCATATACATGACCGAACACGTGTTGCCATAATGACCGCACAGAAATACAGTAAAAACTCACGAGCAAAATTTTTCCAGGTATCTGAAGTCTCGAGATACAAAAATTGGTCAGTAACAAGTTACTCAGCAGAACTTGCTGGAGGTTTTTTGTTTGTTAGTTTAAAAACTGCTTTTGCAAATCATTGTTTATTCAGACATTAAACCCTGCATACTTTCCTACACACTTCTGAAAAATGTGCACATCTTTATCTTGAAGTTCCTCCCCCTATTCCACATAGCCTAAAAATCAATTGAAAGATGACAGAGCAACCTTTTTAAGCCTTACCTAAAGTATCCGTTAAAAATGTCTGAGCTATGTGATGCAAAATGCTTTAAGTCAAACTGAAGTGGTTTGCGACCAAAAGAAAAAAAAACCTCATGTACATTTCAACACAGAAACCGCTGCAGAGCAAAGACCTGAGTTTGCATCAAATCCTGGTTGGAATCACTTAATTGCCACTACGTAAGAGCAGGAATTTCTCAAGTCTTTTTCAGTATTTGCTTTTCCAGTGAATTTAAGGGAAGGGAAAAGTCAACACTATAGTTTTAAAATTTCAATTTAGAAGTGGTTTAACAACAACCTTCCCCAAGTCATTCTCCTGAAAAAAAGCTGTTAGAGCAGAGAGCTAATTAGGGCTTGTCAGTTAAGCTCTTTCTGCTTTGTTCAGAAAACCTAGACAAATAGCTTATCCATGGATAGACCTGGGGGCCTTTCACAAATATTTTGTATTCCACTGCAAGCTTAGGCACATTACATAAACATCTGGAGTACCCACTAAAATGTGAACACCTCCTCTTCTGCCCTGCAGTGAGTGTCTTCATGACACTGTTTCATCAACAGTGACAGAAAGAAAACAATATTATAGACGGCTTCCATCCAAAAAAATGTAATAGCTTGTCTATACATACACCAAGGTTTGGGGGAAAAGGGAGGAGGGGAAATTCAGGTGCATAAACAAGTTTTTCAGTCCTCCTTATCAGTGCTTTACTTCTGAGAGAAAGTGCCTTGTATCATTCATAATAAGAGACTGTTTCCAGAAGGGCTGAAGACTAGACTGCTCTGAGGGGGAAACAGCAGTGAGAATCAGTTATGTTCATCTTTTGTCTGGAGCTGCAGTGCAGTTTGGAAGTGCTTTGAGTATCCAGAACCTGAGACAATGCCAAGTCGTCCTGGCGGACTCTGACACCACTGCAGACTGAGAACATAGAGACAACCACAGACACCATATAAAACATGGGCTTCCACAAAAGCTGCCAGCTGTGTTGACCATGTCACGGCCCATAATTAATGAGCCAGTTGCTCACAGTGCAGCAGGTACTTTAATATTACAGTGCACAGCATAGCTGGATTGGAGTCGAGGAACTACTTGCTGTGGATGCCAAGCTTTAAGGAGGGAAAGGCTCACAGTCCTCTCTGGAACCCTTTCCCCAAAACTCCCAAAACAGCGGTGTCAGCACCTTCAGCTCAGACTGCTAAGATGCCTGCAGAATGGCAGCAATCAAGCCTCACCACTGGGCAGGTTCTCGTATTTTACTTTTATTTTTCAAGCCTGTAGAGAAGCTGTACCTTACTGGACATTTGAGCAACTGCTTAGTTACCTCACAACATTCCCGTTCACAAAACCAGGGAAACAAGGTCTTCCTTTTCACTGCTACTGCACAGGAGAGCACTGAAAACTTATGGTGATACTAAGGCAGCAGCAACCAGTCTGATATTTCACATTTTATTCCAATGAGTAATAATTACGCTGTTTAAAAATACACAAAATCAATGCATATGTTAAACATGAAAGAAACTGTCCTCAAGAGCTAGATGCTCTGAGATCACATTTCAAAGCAATGCAGTATCATTCTGTTAATCTTTTGGGAAAACTAGCACGGATATTCTGCTCCAGCGTGATTAACGCAGGAATTTAAGCCTTTCCAACTCTTCAATGTGACCTTCCACAGAAAGCTCAGGGGTCAAGAGGGGCAGCTTGTATGTGTCATGCTACAATGCTAATATATCTGTACTATCAACAAAAGCGTTCTGTAACAATAGGACCGACAAGTTTCAGAGGGGAAGGGGGTTCTATATATACGCTTTAAGACTGGCACAAAACATCTTCTGCACAACCATAGGTGAAAAGTCACTCTTCGGAAGGCAGCTGCAGAAATTTCATTTTTGCTATGTGGTTGGAAAAAAGCTTCCATGCTTTATTCTCAAATACTCTACCAAAACAGTAACAAGTAAAAGACTGCTTTCCTGGAGCAATGGTTAACGAACAAAAAATGAAGCTGAGACAGCAACTGCCCTGGACTCCACAAGAACAGCCGGTGAAAATTCAAACTGAATCCCACTCAGCTTGCTTGGTATAAATAGCCTCAGGGTGGCCAGCCCCAAGCCATGAAAAAAGAGATCATTAGATGAGTTTTTTCTCCTCATTCTTACCCTTTGCAATTTGAGAAGAGCGAAAGAGGACACCAGCTAGCAAGAAGGCTGCTAATTAATTCCTCCTCACCCAGGCACTGCAAAGCTAACTGCAAAGTACCTGCTGATCCAGGAACAGGCACTTGACAGCATTTTAAGAAAGCAGCCTGATTCATGCTGAACAATGCCTTTAAAATAAACACAATCATCTCACAAGAACCGTTTTGTAACATTTTCCCTACCGACAGCAAGAAAAGGTGAAAGAAAGGCAGCATCACTCCTCCCTACATTATTTTAAGCCTGCTTAATTTTCAGAGCACCAGCTTACACTGCACAATGATTTTGATCAGAGGTCAGCACGCCACAGGCATAGATGCTTTCAGAAGAATGGCTTTACATGAGGAAGGGACCTCACATCACCTCCTACATGAAGAGGTTTCCCTGAAACAAGTGATGCCTGCCTAAGCTGGCGCAGGGTAGCGACGTCCTGCTGTAAGAGCAGGACCAGAATGCAGAGTGCAGGTGACATGCCAGGTTAAGACACAGGCTGATCAAGTGCTTTAAGGAAGCAGGACTCTTGCCTTAGGCTATCAATTAACTTGGATAAAAGGCTGCAAAAAGCTCTTTGGAAAGAGCACCAAGACGAGAAATGAGTCAGACAGAAGGAATAATGGGGGAAAAAAGCCCCACAAACGACAAAACAAAGCAGTGGATGCCACGAAGAGACATTTCAGCACACTAACACCGCGGACCTCAAACTTTTCTGCGACCAGCCACAGTTTGTTTCACGAGGCTGCTCTGCTAGTGCTGCCACAACACGAAGAAGAGAAGTCCTGACAGCAAGAGCGAAACTCCCGGCTGCCAGCAGGCAGGTACAGCCTTAAATCCGGTGTCGGAATCTGGAACGCCCGCAGCTCAGCTCTCGCCTTCTGGTCTACCAAAGGGACATAATCATTAAAACTGAGTAACGAATCCACCTGCAAACACAAAAGCCCAATTATCCGAACAACTTTCATCTTTCTCACTCTATTCACGACCGCGCTGCCCCTCCTTGTACCTAGGACATAAAGCACGGAGTTACCGAATTTAATATTTTGGGGTTTTGATGAGGCAGGACAAGCAGCTCTAACCTCACTCTTTTCCAGTTATGTTTAAATGCTCCCAGCACCCCTGGGTACCGGATTCCACCCACGGCATGTCTTCACACTGCACGGATGTAAGCAGGCAACAAGCCAACTGGGCAAACACAGGCAATGGAAAGGGTTTTTTGGGTTTTGGTTTGTTATTTTTACTGTGTTATCACCCCCTGAGCACACAGAGTGCCTGCTGAACGCACAGCAGATGTGCAGCCTAGCCAGCTGTGTTTTCTCACATTGATTTTTCATCCCTTTGTCCCATACTGAAATGGCTTTTCTTCCTACCTACCCAGCAATCTCTGCTACATTTCCCCTCCCCACTGAAAAAACAGATTGCAGTTTCTGGCCTTTACCACCGCTCAAACTTGACTGAAATCTGAGAAGCAAGAATGTTTTACTTGGTTTGAATCTGAAAACACCTGCAGTTCGGTCTCAGGTGTGCAATGCACAGCCAACAACAAAAGAATGGAAATGTCAAGGACCAGACACTTTCTTAATCATGCCAGATTTTACCCTGTGCAAACACAGGGAACACTGTTTGTTTAAATTTTTTTTTTCCTTTTCAAAGCAGAAATCCTCCACTGCAGCACACACCATCGCAGGTTAATGAGTTCCTGTGTACAATCTCTGATTAACTGACTGGCTGGCTTCAAGCCCTTCTTTGGAGTGGTAACCTGGAGGAGGTCAGCCAGAGGACCCTGAAGATGCAGACGGGCGTCAGGAATGCCAGTGGCCAAAACCCAGACTGGGTAAGCACGAATTAACATAGCTATCCTCTGGGTGATTACTGAGCATTTCACACCAATGCCATCAGATCTGAAGAATGGGACAAAGAACAAAATGTGCAGGGACACGTTCCCTGCTACTCCTTCTCAAAAGCAATAAAATGCCCTTTTTAGAGTGTAAAAGTGAGGGCGAGTCCTTCCCTACTTGGAATAAACACACTTGTGCACATTCCTTCCTTTTATACTGTGTACATCTCTACCTGGCATCACAAGCTGTGGCAGGATGACTCAGTTTGTTACTGATTAACAGCTCACTTCAAATCTTTTCTGTGTGCCTCAATCCAACTCTGCTCATATCAGTCAGGCATCCTGACACCATTCCTCTCCTACAACTTTGCCCTCAGGTGTACCAGACAAGCACTAACTCAGTAGCCCAGAGTTCACCATGTACCAGCAAACTTCTTCCCCCCCTCTCCAGAGCACAATCTCCCCCTTGCTTGCACAGCCTCGCAGTCCTGCGGCACAAGCCTTTCACACCCCCAAAGGCTCTGCAGGCAGCAGTGCAGGGCTGTGGTCTTATACCATACCACATTTTCATGCATGAAGAGATGACGCTGTGAGTTAAGAAGAGGTAACCTGCCCAGGGACGGCTCTGCCCACTCAGGTACCCGTGGATACCTGATAGATACTGGCTGATGGTAGACAGCTGGACCACTATGCGGTCTATCACCTGCTTGCTTCTGGCCCTCCTACCCAGAAAAGGGGGGTGCGTATGTACAGGGAGGGGAGTAACTTTAGGGTGACTGACAAACATGGTGCTTCAAATCAGAGACCAGGGGAAAAATAAGGTACTTGAGTTTTGGGTGTATTCCATCCAGATGAAACTTATTTTTAAAAGAAAAAAAAATCATGCTTTTCCTACACGTTGAAGATAAGGTGTCAGTCCTTCATAAATAATGGGACTGATGTCTTGAACAAAAGGCAGCACCCCAGCAAGCTTTGCTGTAACAGCTGCTGAAAGGTGATGCTATCCAGCCTGTACCTCATTGCCTCCCACTTTGACCCCCATCACTGGCACACCTTCCCCCCCCTTGGCACCAACTCCAGTCTCAAGGCAGCTGAAGTCCAGACCTCAGACAGCTCCATTTGCTTCCAGCACACAGCCTCTCACCAGAGACCACCTCTAGCTGTGCCTGCAGCTCACGCTTCTCCCACCAGCACTGCTGCCTGCACGGGCAATGCACACACTTGCCCCTACAGCAACACCCTGCCTGCCTGCCTCCAGGGGAAAGTGGGAATCTCAAGCACAGGCTCTCACCCCTTCTCTCACTCTTCTTCCACAGTGTGGTATTTCCAGTAAAATATTTACAAACACGCACATGTGCTGCGCACAGTGCAAAATCCTGCCCTGGAGCCCTACCCTGCTGCATAATCACATTGCACAATAAGTGCTCCAAAGCCCTGCCATTGGCATGAGCCCCAAAAGCAGTGCAGGGGTGAAGTCTCATCTTCATAGCCTCACAAAGACTCCAAAGGCCAGGGCAGTGCCAAGTGACATGCAACTGCCTTTCAGACTGGGAGGCAGAAGGGGAGGCAAAAAGACAAGTCACTGCCAACACTGGAAGCTTGTTCGATGGTTTAAGAGTTTTATCAGAGATAACTAGAAGACCTTCTCCTGCCCATCCGCGTGCAACTATTGACACACCTAGTCTTTTTCCAAACACCATCTTTAACAGTCCACACAGGCTGCTCTATGAGAGTAGTACAGTGAACCCCAGTATGATGTGGGTGAAAGCCAGAAATCATTCCTGTGTCAGGAGCACTGGTAGCCCTATAAATATCAGGTAATATTTACATCTGGGTCAAACCCATGGTTTGGCAAAAAAGTTAATTCACCCAAGAGTGCTTTGATCCTCTGACAAATCATTTCCTGATTCAAGTTGAAACAACACAAAGGACTTTGGACACCAACCAGCTGTCGCCCTTGTGTTGTGAGCTGGCACTAAATCCCACACAGCCGGAGAGGAAAGATTTAGGTGGTGGGAGGGAAGCAAATGGTCCATTTGCATTCACAGCATGTAAGGAGTTCCTTCTGCAGAAGTGATCGCTTCTCTTCCTACCTATCTGGTGCAAGCTGACAGAACAGAGATCCACCAACACACATGAACAGGAAAGCAGCTGCAGGACACTTCCACAGCACTGAAGTACAGCAAAACCTGCCTGTTGGATGTACTACAAACTGGAGAGCGTGGTAAGAGATGGGTTTTTTTCTTTGCTTTGCTCTCCAAAGGATGCTTAGACACTGACAGATCTCCAAATACAATGACCGCTTTGTGACCTTTGGGCCTGAGCTGAGCAAGAGAAACAAGAAGTGAGCTTAACAAAGACCTGAGACAGCAACTGGGAAAAGTGAACACAGAGCTGAGGTTTAATAGCCATCTGCTTTTTGTCCTGCTTAAAATGAAGCATTCACACACTTACTCTCAACCTTAAAAAAAGAACCACAATGCCTCATGCTAGCAGACTGCTTTCAACATCCTCCCTCAAATATTCTCTCAGCACAGATATACTAATATTTTCCTGTGTTTCTACTAGCAAATATAGCACTTGGCAGTTAAAAGAAATGCAGCTTCAGGGGGAAGCGAATTAGAAGCGTAACTTGGTATGTAGTTCTGGTATGATGAACTCTTAATTAAAACCACAGTATTAATTCAAGGTGTTGAAAGAAACAGTCCACAGAACTAAGTTTCTTCCAGTCTCCGTCCTCGTTTTAACTGATGCATTTTATTACCAGTCTTTGAGAAACTGATTCTACAATCTCATTGAATGAACAGGCCATGATACACAAGCTAAAAAGAAGCCACTGACTAATCCTTGATATGCTCTTGATGTTTATTAACTTATTTTTTACCTGTGGGATAAAACTGAACTCTTGAAGCTTCTCCTTGTGACAGACTTGTTTATTCTTCTATTACTTCTCATTAAAACAAGTTTTGGTGGCCAGGCAACTCTCAGATGTGCTGCTTGACCTGCCACCTGCCTAGTCCCAACTAGATCAGTGCCTTCAAACTTAGTAGCACAAAGGGATGGATCAACTCGATAAAACTCATGCCTGGCACTTTGAACTGCCAAACCTCAGATCCAGAGCTGACATTACTCCAAGTCTTTCACAGGGCTCTTGTGATGCAAATAATGTACAATCCCCAGGCAAAAAAAAAAGTCATTAAAGTGGAATTAAGAGTTATAAGTAACAGGCAACTTGAAGGAAAAAACAGGGTTAAAAGGAACACTGAAAGGGTATGTACAAAGAAGAAAGTAGGAAATTGCTTTTTTACAATTACACTTCAGCTAACATAGGGAAACACAGGTACAATGACAGTCCAGCTCATCGGGCAGCCTCCACCACAGGGTCTGCCTGCTTTCCTTCCTCAGTGAGAGACGTGCACCCAAGGTCACCCTCGGCCCTCCCCATAAGCCTGACAGACTGCCATCAAGTCCTGCCCATGGGCTGAAAGCACCGACAGCATTTTAACCTTGCAGCCTCCTGCTCAGCCCGCCAGTCACATCGGTCGGCAAACAAGGCTAATTCCAGCAGCAAGCCAGCTCTGTGTGCGACCTGGAGCCAAAGCCAGCCCATCTCCAGCCAAGCTCCCAGCAGCTCCCCAGCTGCTGACCAAACAGGGAATTGAGCAAACCAGGCAAGCGCAGAGGGAGCACTCACATGGTATTAGGTCAGGAGTTAAAATATCTCAATGACCTACAACTTTCATCATGAAAGGGACTGATGACTGCCAGAGCCACACAGAAGAGAAACTCACGTTCCAAAAAAACATCCACCCTCTGATGCAATTTCTGTCACTCCAGATAGCCAGCAAGGCAAAAGTAATTTCCGGCCTTTCAGACAGAAATTAAACCATGATTTAAAGTAAAGCTTTCAAAAAACAGTTGAAGCGGGTAGAGCTGGCGGAGACTTCCTAGCTCAGAGAGAAGCTTAGCATCTCCATCTAGCAAGGATGGAGATTATTAATATTACCCCTTTTTCATGAAAATAAAGATAACTAGGAGTCGCCTTCACCTGTAACTCCATCTTCAGCTCCAACATTTGTGCTGACAGTACTGTGACCATCATTCACCTCACCTGACTTCAGTCCCAATCAGGCCATCCAGTCATGGAGCACAACAGCTTTTTTCCACAATAACGAAACATAATTCATACAGGAATGTAGAAAAAAATGTGGCTATTCTTCACCCAGAATAGAAGCAGTCCTGTAACAACCAGCTCTCAACAGATTAACAGTGAAAGGAAATCAAAACATCAGTTCAAAAAGCATGCATGAATCAGGCTAGAAAAGTGTTCACGGCTAAGAAAATACCAGATTCCTGCAGAAAGCAGGAAGAGCTTAAGAGAGCAGTCGGCAGAGGAAGCACCTGCTTTGTGCCACACGCTCAGCCGGTCACAGCCCCTGGCCAAAGGAGAGGACCCCTAAAGGTGGGCCCACAGCACTCACTACCCAGATGCAAACATCTGAGGCTAGAGAGCGCTAATGAAAGCGCCTGTAGCGCCTCAGAGCACTAGCATGTTGTGACCCATCGCCACTGCATGGCTTATCACAGGTCAAACCCTGCTCTGTTTCTGAGAAGATGACAAAGACGCAAGTTCTTAGACACGTAGGGACAAAACGAGATTCAGGCCAATGTTCCTTGCCAGGCAAAGTTTCCTTTTTGCAAACTGCCATGAAGTAGTATTTGTATCTTTTATTAGATACACATAAATTTTTCTTTGCAATGCTGAGGCTTGAACTTGGGCTACTACCAAGAATAGCCCAGTATGTCTTCTTCAATTTCCGAAGCAGAACATCTCATAAGACTGCAGCAACCTGGAAAGTTTCTCACTGCTGCTGTGAGAGGCAGCTATGCCTTTGCACCCTCCCTCCCCCCAACTTGCAATGAGGGGAAAAGGAACTGCATGGCTGGCTCATGACTGCTGCTCCTGCAGTAGTGCCTTGAGACAAAGTTCAAAACTAGCAGAAATTTGATGACAGGCTGAAAACATGAAGGGAAGGGCAGTTTCTCAAGACAAAAATTTTACTTGTCAGATTAGAGGAGCCTAAATTCTGTGAGGGACAGCTCTTTCACTTCTTTTTATTTCTTCCATTTTCTTATTGTTGCCTCCCTTTTCTATATTGTCTCAGAGATTTTGAAACATGGAATCATAGAATAGTTTGAGTTGGAAGGGATTTCAAAGATTTTCTAGTTCCAACCCCCTTGCCATGGGCAGGGACACCCTCCACTAGACCAGGTTGCCCAAAGCCCCATCCAACCTGGCCTTCAACACTTCCGGGGATGGGGCCTCCACAGCTTCTCTGGGCAGCCTGTTCCAGTGCCTCACCACCCTCACAGGGAAGAATTTCTTCCTATTATCTAATCTAAACCTCCCCTCTCTCAGCTTGAGGCTATTCCCCCTTGTTCTATCACTCCCTGCCCTTGTCAACAGTCCCTCTCCAGCTTTCCTGTAGGCCCCTTCAGGTACTGGAAGGCCAGGTCTCCCTCGAGCCCTCTCTTCCCCAGGTCAAACAACCCAAACTCTCTCAGCCTGTCCTCGTAGGAGAGGTGCTCCAGCCCTCTGATCAGCTTTGTGACCCTCCTCTGGACTCGCTCCAGCAGCTCCACGTCTCTCCTGCACTGGGAACCCCAGAGCTGGACGCAGTACTGCAGGTGGGGTCTCACAAGAGCAGAGTCGAGGGGCAGAATCACCTCCCTTGACCTGCTGGTCACACTTCTGATACAGACCAGGGCACAGTTGACTTTCTGGGCTGCCAGCGCACATTGCCAGCTCATGTTAAACTTCTTGTCCACCAACACTCCCAAGTCCGTCTCCTCAGGGCTGCTCTCAGCAGCAGGCTGTAATGTGCTTGAGATTGCCTCAACCCATGTACAGGACCTTCTAATTGGCCACGTTGAACTTCATGCAGTTCACACAGGCCCACCTCTCAGGCCTGTCAAGGTCCCTCTGGATGGCACCCCTTCCCTCCAGCATGTCAACCGCACCACACAGCTTGGTGTCGTCGGCAAACTTGCTGAGGGTGCAATAAACAGAGCGAGTAGTCAGAGTAAGGGTGAAAGAGGAGCAACAGGCATGACCTGACAGGCAGCAAACAAAGCATATGCTAGAGAGAAAAGTTAGAGGAAATAAAAGGAGTCCAGAGAGCCAAGACAGAGGAATAGCAAAAGCCAAGATGTGAGACGCTTCAGACACGTCTGGGCAAACATTCAAGGCCACGAGGTAAAACTACCAGAAGCCAGGAGTTACAGCGCGCATCTTCGTGCTGCAATACAAACTATCCTAAACATCTCCCAGGAAAGACCCACAGGCAATGCCACAACTTCCACTCCAGCAGCTTGTTCAGAGCTGGGAGAAACCAGCTGTGTTAGACATCCAAGCGTCCCCTAATCCCTCTTAACCAATAGCTGGCTGGTAATCAACCTGGCTTAAGTGGTCACGATGAGGCAACGGGCACAGACTGGACAAACTCACAGTCACAGTCAGGATGATGGTTGGCCGGCATGGACCAGTTAGAGCTATGTGTCAAGCATGTTTAAACCTCCAGTATCAAAACCAGTATTTCTCGTAGGGATATTTTAGAAGCCTCATATCTCTGCAGTACAGTCAGAAGCTTCCTGATAACTCTTCAGAATTATCCTCCTAATTCTCCAAAACCAGCAGGTAAATTTTTCTCAGGACACTGCACTGAAACCCACATCTCCATGAACTGTCCTCCTCACTGTGGGCAGATAGATGCCTCTCACTGTGTGGCAAGCTAAGCAGGTGGGGGGAGAAGTACCATTTCAGCTACCTGACTTTAATTTACCTCTGCAGGCAAGTCAAAACCACCTCAGTGAAGGTCAATCTCCTTCTAGCAAAAGCTAGGATAATATACTGCAGTTAAATCCTCACCTGCAAGGCACCATTGTTTTAATTAGATTCAGTCAAATCCAGGTCTTTGCAGTCTAGACGTGGTTTAGCAAGTGCTTTTACGTGAGTAATTCGTTGCAAGAGAACACAATTCTTAGAGGAATTAGAGAGATAACTCATCACATGTGAAGTTTTATCTCGAGCTTATCTCAGTTTTGGCAAAGAAAACTTTGCTGGATTTTGACAGGGCAAAGACAGCCTAACCTAGGTTTTCAAGAGTCAGTCCAAGTGAAGATTTCATTTGGGAAAGGAAAGTGTTTCTCTGAGCCTAACACTTTTCCAAAGTTTAGCCAGCCACAAAAGGCTTTCTGTTCAGAGCAAGCGCATTAAGATTAAGCTTTTGCAACACAGCAGAGAAACATGAATCTTGAGGCAATACAGAATGTAGACTTCATGACTTACCCTGGCCCCTTCTGTAGCCTCTGTACTACTCCAGGTTTTAGGCAAAGATATGAAGATATATAAGCAGGAGAAAATGCACACTAAGCACCTACTGCTTCTGACCCACACAGTACAGATACATTGGTCCTATTCCCAAGGGCCTCCCGTGCTCACACAACTACATGCAGAAACTTAAGGCAGAAGTATCAAACCAGCTTTGTGGCTTGACAGCTTCTGGGTTGAAATCAAGGTGATGAGATGCTCCAGCTCCACCACAGTCAATGTGACTAAGCTTTTAATATACACACAAATGGCTGCTGGGTGACAGAAAGTGTACTGTGCTCACATACATATTTTATTGCTATTTTTATTTATTCAAAGAATCTCTGGCAGAGCCTTGATAAGACATGGGGAACATCATCCCGGTGTTTCTGAAAAGGCCTTACACACCCAGCTAGTTCTTCCATAGGGCAACACCAGTATCACAGTCCAGTCCTCCTTGTAATGAGATTCCCTCAGCACCGACACAAGAATGGCTGTTACTGGACATTGCAGCAATATAGTATTAACCTGTTCAATTAACAGTTGTACTTGAATGCACCAGTAAGCACAAATAGTCTCATTTTTACTCAAACAGTTAAAGAGACATTATTTTCTGCAACTTACTAAAAAGACAACCCTAGGTCACTTTTGTGATGCAAATTAACAAGTTGCTTGGAGGAAGAAAGAAAAAAAAGTCTTTCAACTGAAATCACAAGAAAACTTCCTCCCTACACAACAGTCAGTGACACCAGCACCCACTGAGCCGCCTCCACAACTCAGTGGCTCTCCTTCAGAGGTGCACACCCAAACCTCTGGCCCCTTGACTGCTCACTCTCCTCACTCACCTGCAGTCACCAAAAAGATCGGGAACCACCCAGAACTGATGCCAGACGTGTTAAACTGCACTTGAAAACAGGCGATGTAAATTACCACCCTTCCGTGAAGATGTAGCTACAAGGAAACTCCTTCACCAAGCAGTAACAGCCTCCAAAGCAAAACACAGTACCAAATGAAATGCAGCTCAGGAATTTGAGCTATGCAGGCAGGGGGGCTCTGATGGATATTAAGGGAGGAGAAGAGGCAGCAGGTTGGTTTCACAACCAACACTGGTTTCCTAGCTAGAGCAGAGGACCAGCCTAGCCACCCTCCCCTGCCCCATGAGTGTGCACAAACAGGCACAGGGGGAGCTCAGGAATGTGAGCAATGCAGGCCAGGGACTGGGAGGAGGGGACTTCATTCCCTGGTGGAGAGATGGGAGTGGGTGCGAGGGAACAAACCCATGACCATGAGGCAGCTGCGGTTGCTGCAGAGCTGCAGGACTCCCTTGAAAGAGGGATCTGTAGAGGGTCATGAGGCTTGGCTGCAGGCTGCAAACCAGCGAAGGGTCCCTTCTCGTCCCGCTCAGCTCGTGCTTGTGGGGAAAAAACCCTTTACATGCCACTCTGCAATAAACTTGTCATTCATTTCTACCAGCTGCAACAAACTGCAGGTCCCTGTTTCTTGGCTAGATGCTGACATGAAAAACATACTAGCACTAGGAGTAATAAACACATGCACTTAACACTTCCTGAGCCAGAGATGTGATCTTCAGCTGTACAAGCACAAGCCTTTTCTCCCCTAGGCTAACAAAAGATGGAATTGCTACAGATAAAACAGACCTGACACCCTCCCAAGTCTGCTTCAGCCAAAACCAACAATTCCTTACAGTATGAAGAACATGTTCAGTCACCTGCTATTTTTAAGGTTCTTGAACTCCATTTTATTTCTATCATATTTTCTTGGTCCACAGGTCTCAGTCCAACCACAGAGCCAGTGAACGAGCCCGTGCTGCCAGCGCGGAGGGTCTCACACCGCCGGCCAGAAGGGACCTCCCACCGCTGGGTCTCGCCGGAGTGAGCACCGACTGCATCTCCTTAGCACGCCTAACGCACAACTCGTGACAATCATGATGTGTGCACAGACACAAAGAAGGGTTTGTTTTCCTTAAATTTCCCCAGCTGAGAAGGCTCCCAGCAGCCACCAGTATTTTCCTTGATGTGACCGATCTCGCACATTGCTTAAAAACATGACAAGCAGTCACAAGCAGCAGCAGTAATGGGGTAGGAAACTGCAAGAAAAACAGAGAAAGACTGACTGATAAATCACAGATGTGATCAGGATTGCGATTAAGGCAACTCCCGCTCCGCACAGGGGCACACATTAGAGCCCTTGTCTACTTGACAAAACAGGAGTAAGACAGCCCCCAACGCTCCAAGAACAAAGCAAGACGCAAGCATGAGGTTTGTCAGCCTGAACAATGCTGACAAGATACATAAACTGCAGTTAATCATGCCAACATCACTTTCAGCACCTCCTGGTTTCAGAGAGATTTCAGCCCTAGGATCTTCTTGCAGGTGATTTTATCTCATCTGGGAAAGTTACTGACTTGCCAGGCACAGAAAAGAATCTGAGACTGGTGGTAGAGTATGCATGTGGAGAAAGCGGTCAGTGACACCGGAATAAGACCAGCATTCATCTCAGGAAAGAAAACTCTTCAAGCGCTTACCACAAAAAGGAAAGCAAACTAAGAGTTTAAGAATGAGTTCAACACCACATGTCAGAAAGGAGCAGAACAAACAAAAAATATCTTCTTGTGTTGCTTTTTGCCAGTCTTAAGATTAGCCTTGGATAAAGACTGTTGTTTCAAAAGCAAAGTTGTTTACTGAAAAATGTGTAGTTTTGAAAAAAAAAAAAGAGTACCCTGAAGCAGCTTAATTCTAATCCCACTCATGTAAATCCACATTGAACACTTGAAGAGACAGATTACTTTTAATGCCTTTTAAAAAAAGCCCCAAAACTGACTCTCCTGTTCAAGAACCCTAACATTTTACAGTTTGTTTTGTTGGACTGTGGTTTTGTTGTTTTGAGTTTGTTTTTTTTTTAAATACCAAAATTGGCTTTTCAAGCAAAACCATTCAAGGGCTGAAACTGTAGAAACTGCGGTAAAAAAATCTAGACTTTCTGCTTTGTTTATGGAAAACTGGAGATTATGAACAGAGTTTAGAGCAACTTTAAAATTTAGATTTCTATTTACATCTTCATTGTGAAGTTGTTTGAAAACTGAGCAACAATTGCTCTTCATTCAGCAAGCCCATTTTTGGTTGCTATCTGTACCAGACAATGTGTTACTGCCAGATGGACAGAAAGACAGAGAACACGGAGCAGATTTACAAGAGCAAGAGAAGAGCTCCGAAAAGCACAAGTTACAGAAATCCTACTTTGATATAACTGTAAAGTCCCACCTTGGTATCGCTGTGTGATATTTCTTAACGTCCATATGCAGCTTTGACAACTGTCCTCTACTTTGTTAGGATTTCTCCAGCCATTCTGCACCTATCTTTTCCTTCTGCCCTCCTGTGCACTTACACCACACAGAACAAAAAAAAAAAGCTAAGCCCAGCCTGCCAAATTACTTCTGCTTCCTGTCCCCATTTGCCCCAGAAACCCAATTACAAAGTTAACTCATGCTAATGGGGCCTGAAGGGATGTGCACTCACACTCAGCTACATGACAGATCACAATGTAGGAACAGCCCGATTTTCACCTCGGTTTGGTATCTGAAATGTAAACAATGGACACTGAAGTTATCTATGGCAGAACTGCAGATGCCTCTTGCTCTATCCATGGGTAACCAGAGTGAAAAGTCAGATTCCAATAGACAAGTCCTTATCCATTAAAGCTCTCTGCTAAAGAAACACCAAACAAAAACCCAAAACAAAACACCACACAGTAGGACTAACCCCAGCATCAGTTTTCTGCTCTCTTCTGAAGAAAGATTCAGCTAAACTAAACATCACCTCTCAGCAGATATTTTGCCCTGTCTATTGAGGTACATCCACTGAGGAAAAAAAGCAAGGCTCGTCCCTAGCGCAGCCCTGCAAAAGCTGGATGGCAGTGGGAAGTAGGTTATGTCTTAATGTATCAAGCCACGAGCATTGGAAGGATACTGAAGAGGAGGAGTTGAAACAGTACAACCTGTCTGCTAGCAGCTGGGTTAATAACGAACCACTGATCAGAAAAAACCCAAAGCCTTAAACGGCCTTTGCCAAGCTGCGAAGCAGAGAAGACCTATCAACTCTTTCATTCCCATTTCTCTGCTGTTACAAGTCTGGAAATCAGAGAAAAACTCTGCAATATTGTTTCATTTCATAATTACGCATGGCTCAGGTCCCCATACTTTTGCCTCATCATCAACATCCTGACTGTCCTTTGTTACTCTTTATACTCTAATTTTAAAGCACTCAAAAGCCAAAAATAGAGACAAAGGGTCTCTAGTCTGAATTCAAAGATTATTTCCTCCCCATCTCCCCTGCCCCAATCACCACACTTCAGTTCTCTCTGGAGAAATAATAAAGAGCCACACAAAACAATCATGTATCTTTCTTTTTCTGTCCAAACCAGATTAGTCTGGAGTAACTCACAGATCCTCTGCATCACCATATGCTGAGACAGGGATGAAAAGAGCAACATTTGCTGAGAGTTCACTATTGTCTGAGGTCCTTGGGTGTTTGGGGGTTTTTGTTGTTTGTTGGTTGGTGGGGTGTTTTTTTTTGACACAGCTGTTCCAAAACAACTCAGGAATGAGCCCCATCCTTTTCTCATTTAACAGCTCATGAAGCTAATGAAAACACTGCGGCAGAAGCCCCACCATGCACAGCCATGTTTATGCACCTAAACAAACACATTCAACCTCTGACACTGTCTCACTCCAGGGGAGACTCCCAGCTGTTAAACTGGGAAAACAGTTGCAGCTGAAAAAAAGAGAGTTGGAATAACTCAGTGGAAAACTCTGAGCTAAACCCTTCCATCTTTGAGTCAAAAAGCTGCAGGCTGGTGGCATGCATGAATATGAAATGCAAGGCAAGGAACTTTCCCAATCCCACCCACAGAGCAGGATGCTTCTCATCATCATCTGCCAAGATGGTCCTAATGGATCAAATTTTAGAACAAGTCACACTGGTTTCCAACAGTTCACAGGCTCAAGAGGGAATCACAGTACCATGATTTCGTGCCCATTAGTGTCTGACACAACCCCACACTGCCACTGAGAGGCTTCCCACCCTCTCCTGCTACACTGGCACAGTGCATGGGATGCTGCGCACACAGAATAGCCAGGGGATGGGGGGTGGGTATTTTGGCAGGTTCATTTCCAGCCAGATCAGTGCTCCGATCTGTTTCATCCCACAGCCACATAAATATTAGCATCACCACAAAGAAGCTGGCAGCAAAAATGCAAGAGGGGAGCTTGCTGGTTTCAGCCAGGCACAGATTTACTGCCTACCTGCAGCCCCTGTAAAGCCCCTGTGGCACAGGCAGCTGCAGCCAATGTGAAAGAGACAGGAGTTGGAGATTCGTATGGATGCCAAATAAAACAGAAATAGTTCTGACACCGCGTTAGGAATTCACAGTGCAAAATCTAGGTCAGCCTGGGCAGCGTCCTCCTCAATAATGACACTGCAGAATACAGAAGGAATCAGAAATATGTAGAAATCATTAAACAGGCTTTGAAAAAACACTTTGGTTTTTAACAAACCAAGCAAACGTTATTCGAAAGGGGCTGGGGAATTACATAAAATAACAAAAGGCGTATAAGAGCTAAATCAGTGTTTCTCCTTATCTCAAGAATGAGGGATGATCAAGGTATGTAATTAGGAGGTTGAAATATGTGCACACACATTACAGAAGTCATTATCACCGCACAGCAGCCACAAAGGCTGCCAGCTCAGTGGGACCAACAGAAGGACTGGACACTTGTGTGGGTGACAGCCCTATAGAGAGCTACACTTTAAAACAGCAATTAGTCTTCAGGGGAAAAAATAAAGTCCAGGGACTTAGGGTTTAAGTCAATGTCTACTCATTACAGACGCATACAAGACATAAGGTAAGGGACAGATCAGCCCTCATCACTCTTAGGTGTATGGATACTGCACATTTCTCAGAGCCTCTGGTGAGCACAAGGCAGCCTTATCAGCACTGGCACCTCGTCCAACAACGTTTTAACTAGTTTGTCTCCTTGGAAAACACAGTACCAGTGCAATCAACTTCTGCCAGGGAACTACTGCTTCGCATAACTGCACTGCCTTTGGGCAGACAAGATGGTAGACCAGTAAGAAAACCCCAGGTCGCTGGGACAAGGCATGGGTACTTTCATGCAGTGAATAACCCAATGCTGACACTTCAGCTCTGCAAAAGCAGCTGCAATGAAACCCTTTTGCATTTCCTCAGCACCCTACCAACAGCTCAGGGCACATGAAGCCCAGAAGGGTAGCCTCTGCTTTAGAGTGCTGGCACTCAGTGAAGTGTCCTTCAGAGATCACCAAGCCAAAGCAGACCAGCAATCCATCCTGGGAAATGTGGTGCTATGAACATTTGGCCTAGAGACCCAATGAGGCGTCCTTACTGCCCTCCTGGACACCAGCCAACGACCACCACAGTCAGAGATGCCTACAGCTCATGGCATACACAGCTACAGAGATCACAGAATGGCAGGGGCTGGAAGGGACCTCTAGAGATCATCTAGTCCAACCCCCCTGCTAGAGTAGGATCACCTACAGCAGGTTGCACAGGATTGTGTCCAGCTGGGTTTTGAATGTCTCCAGAGAAGGAGACTCCACAGCCTCTCTAGGCAGCCTGTGCCATGGCTCAGTCACCCTCACAGTGAAGAGGTTTTTCCTCATATTGAGATGGAACTTCAAGTTCCAATTTGTGCCTGTTGCTTCTTGTCCTGTGACCACTGAGAAGAGTCTGGCGCATCAATCAGATCCCCTCTCATTTTTCTCTTCTCCAGGCTAAACAGACCCAGCTCTTTCAGCCTTTCCTCATATGAGAGATGCTCCAGGTCCCTAGTCATCTTGGAGAAATAGCCCACATTTTGCACGTAAGACACTCTTCTCTCACTATCTTTTCTTCCTTCTGGGATCTTCATGCCACGCAGCAATACCCCAGTGCTTCAGGACAGCAGAGACACCTCCCTCTGCGCAAGGAACAGCACAGAGGCACTGCTCTCGAGTACAGAAACAGGCAGGGACACCCCCACTACCACCCAACACTCTCCCACCATCACCTTCACCAGACAATTTTCTGGAGACACCTCATTCCACCGAAATGCGGTTACAACCTCCAACCCATCGGGGCAGACACCTTGTTCTAATTTTGGCTCCCGTGTGCAACAGGGAACCTGTACAGGGAACCAGTACACAAACAGCAGTTTGGCTTATAAAAAGGCCAGACCCACTCTGACAGGCTTGCTTACCCACAATTAAGTTCCAACTGCTCTTGTCGGGCTCCTGCATCTTCAGTCTACTCACAACTCTAAAGAATTAAAGGGACATTCAAAACATGCATTCATGACTCATGTTTAATTGTCAGCTGTTCTTCCCCAGTACAGCTCTAATTAGAAATCAGAAGCACATCTTTGAGCACAGAAAGAGACAAAAAATTGGCATTAACTGCCAAGGGAAGCCTGTGGGAGCATTTTAAGTCTAACAGGATGCCTTCTTCTAAGTTGTGCTTTACCCAAACTAGTCATTGGGCTTAATACAGGGGTAAGAGCCCAGGGCCTGTGATAGCCTGGAAGTGAGATCAGACGCTCTTGCCATCCATCCTGAATGACAGAATTCTTTTCATTACTAGCAAAGCTCAAAAAGCACTTTCAGGATTCACAACAGCGCCTTAGAAAATTTCCTGCTTCCTCATCACGGGCAAGTATGTCTTTAATACTGAAGATGTCTCCATCTCCATATAATATGTCGCCATATACATCTTTCTGCTGTGTTGTCATGTTTGCCAATATGCTCTAAACAAGTATTCAGATTTAACTAAAAATATCAACACAGCTGTTGTGATTGCAGATACAGTTTCCCAAAGTAAAATACATGGGGGGCATTCAGAGTTAGAGAAAGAGCTAGACATTACAGTACAATTCACAGTACAACACTGCGAGGAGTAATTGCATAAAATATATAAACTGCAAAACCAAAATCAACTATACTGGTTGTTCACTTTTGACATGTATTATTCCATCCCTTCAGGTCCCTTTTTTTGACAGCTCGGAACGGCCATATAATTCACATGTTATTTCCCCTCGATATTTAGCGTCTATAATGGCAGCAAGAGATAACTGTGGAGTGACAGAGTTGACGAGCCTAAGTGGTTTCCCTGATTTCTCCATGAGATGCCTAAATGCCTTTTCACAGCACCACAAACTATTCAACCACACAAATAGATACTAGTAAGATACTTAAAATGAATCATTTCCCACTGGAACTGAACACATTATAAGTTTGATCATAAGTCTGAATCTCTAGTCAAGACAAACTTATTTCAGTGCCTATGTAAGGTATATAAAAAGATAGTAACTTATGTATATTTGTGTAGCTCAAACAAAAAACTAAGTAAATTCTGTAAAAAATTTAGAGCTGGCATTTCAAGCCATCTGTAAACTACATCTATCTAAACTGCATCTTTAAGAAGTTAGGTGGAATCAAAAACTTGTCACAAGCTGTTCACTGCTACTTCATGCTGCAATTCCACATGAACTTCTCAGCATCATTATGACATGATAACCTACTTATTAGCTTAACACTTGTCATCTTGCTACAATCCACAAAAATTTAGACAGAATTCATCCCCATGCATGTATAGACACACAAGCTTTCAAGCTACTTTTCAAGTTCTGTGTTTCTTCTCATCCTAAAGAATATGGGGACATTCAGATGCATCAGACAGTCCAAGCAGCGCCTGAAACTTCCACTATGGCCCATTAGTCAATTCCATTAGCTAAATGACTAGGGGAAAAAACCCTCCTTCTCCATGACCTACCACTGCAACAGGTGCTGACACCACAAGAAAATTTGCAACTGTCCTCAATTAACAGCTAATGCTTTAGTAACTAAAAGCACAATCAGCTGCCCATTTCTGACAGCTCTTCATGGTGGCTCTGCATCATCTGCAAAAAAGATTGTTCATTTAGACATTTTCATCTCACTTTCAGCATCTATTATTTAGACATATAGGGCACTGCAGAAACTGAGACCACGAGCTCTAACAGAGGCTTACAGGCCTGAGAAAACTGCCGGAGTGAGAAAAGGCAACCAGATACTCAGAGGGGGCAACTGAACAGACTTTTCTCATACAAAAGCCATTCATGGTATGAGAAACACATCTATTGCCAGTTCTCCCAAGGAGGTGGGATTTTTAAAGACCTGTTAAACTACCACCTAAAACCAATCCACATTCAGTTTTCAGTCTAAGGACCCAGTTTTATCCTCAGTTCTCCAGTGCAATTTTAAGAGTAAAGCCTAACCTCAAAATAAAGTAAGTCTGTACAAGTTTAAAAACTAAGACACTGAGAACCCACATACAGGCTGGAGTGCTACACAAACTGTCACCAAATTACCCAGAGTGGTCATCAGTAATTTATTTAATGGCAGGATCATGTTTGCCACTGGAGAATCATCCGCCTCAGCTGATGAATTTCCATCTAGTTAGTGTTCTGGCAGTAAAAAGGGAAAAACCTCACTGTGACATCACAGACAAATGAAACAAAAGAATTCAGCACATCACCACATTCCACCAAGCACATGGTCAGCCACGTTACAGGTTTTGAGGCGCGCAAGAGCCTGTACCCACCTGTGCTTCTGCCCAAGCTGCTCTCTGGCAGCTGGAGTCCCACTGCTGCTGAGGGGGTGCTGTCCCAAGCACTGGTGTGACCCGTGTTTCCCCACACCCAAGACTGCATGGGATATTTGCGCGAGATGCTCAGGCAAAAGCTCCCACACTCAAAATATCACACCCCCCCCCAGCCCTGTACACCGGAGCTACAACCTCTTTCACCCAAAATGGCTGGAGGAAGGACACAGGCCTCGCTGCCACAGGAAAACACCTCCCCTTCTGCTGAGGGGGCAGTTTTGGGGCAAGATCTCATTTTATCTAGTCACTAATGTGGGGCAGGTGTTCCCAGCCTGTAGAGAGACAAGATTTCAAAGACTGTGCTTGCTGCAGAGACAGAAGGGCAGCTGGCACCCCTGCCCAGCTGGCACCCACTCCCCTTGGAAACCTGACTCCAGAGCTGAAGACCCAAGGACCTGAAAACCCACCTCAGTGAAAACGTCAGTGCTTTCTTTGCATGCCTCGGACACTTAATAAATTAGTTCAGCCTTTCTGAAGCTCACATTAACCTGATTAGCCGCCTCTCACCTATCTCATATTTTCCTTCCCACACAACAAGCATGCACACAACCTTTAATCACATCCAGTAACTCTGCCAGAAGGGGTGAAATAAAAGGATAAGGTACATCCGATATTTTTAATCAGCAAATTGCCATGATCACCTTTCTTCACTGGCAGAGACGCAAGGTTGTCAACTAAGCTACAGAACTACTAGATGGGCTCTGCTGTTAATTAAACGTTTGAGAGCTTTGATTTAACAAAAAGTGTGCTATGCCTGCCCTTAACATCAGTACAAGAAACCCAGATTGGTCTAATGTGAAACCCAGGGCCAAAGAAGTCAGAATAAAGTCACTGTCATCATCGTGGCTTGTAATTATGCCCAAATCAGTTTTCACATATAACTGTGTATCAAGCTATAGGGCCTCACAATGTTCTTTGCTTCAGAAAGAGTAAGACAGTTTCCAAACACTTCAGGAGTCTTTAAGAGCTTCTCGAGACCCATGAAAAGCAGCCAAAGTTAAGGCACATTCATAAGCGGAG
>VWZZ01005587.1:270149-314823 GCA_013399095.1 Psophia crepitans
CGGGGCCATCCTTCCACACCCCCAGCAGTGCAGCTCCGTCACCGCCTACGGGCAGCGAGTGCCCTGCCCCCGGCACCCCGGCAGCGCAAACTCTGCAGCCTCCGGTCATCCCCCGCACAGCCCTCCCGCACCCCCGGTAGGACAACCCCCAGCCCCCAACAGTGCCTCCGCACCTCGTCACCGCCTACGGGCAGCGAGTGCCCTGCCCCCGGCACCCCGGCAGCGCAAACTCTGCAGCCTCCGGTCATCCCCCGCACAGCCCTCCCGCACCCCCGGTAGGACAACCCCCAGCCCCCAACAGTGCCTCCGCACCTCAGTGCGTGCCCCGATGCAACCCTTCACCCCGCTGCGGGGGTGGTTTTGGGTGGGTTTAGGGGGCCAGCGAGCGGCTGGGATGCGGGAGCTCCCTGCCCGGGAGAGCAGAGCTATAGCGTCGGGGCTGCGACGGGAAACGCAGCGTCCTTGGGAAAACCGGCCTGGGGCCACCGAGATGAACCCTTCCCTGTGCTTGGTCTGGAGCGGCTGATTCAACCCGCAAACGAACCATTGGCCTCGGCAGGGTCTGGGTCAGGTCCGGTACCTGGTCAAGGCTGGCGCTGCCCGGTGCCCAGGGACTGGGGTCCCCACTGGGGCTGTCAGGTGAAATGCCCTTTTTTCGGTGTCAGAGCCTCGGCAGAACGCGGGCGCCTGCTGCCAGCTTTGCTGCTGCACAAGGTGCACGAGGTCCTTGGCCAAGGCTTCCGAAGGAGACCAAAATGTGCATCAACTGCCTCTGCGCCGCTTTGTGAATCACAGCTTAGGGCAATGTTTTTAAACTTGGCCTTGAGCTTTACTGGCCAGAACAGATTGTCTCTAAAGCCTTTTCAGCTCTGAAAGGACACAGTGTTTGGTGAACCTTGAGTTTTTGGCCTAACAATTTGATGTTTGGTATGGGTTGATGCATGTTTTCTTTCACTCCTCCCACTCTTATCTCAGGTGCTATACTCATTGCCCCGGGACTCCCAGGTCCCCAGAAGCAAAAAATGCTTCAGGGGCTTTGTGATGATGCCAGGAAGGGTTTCACAGCTCCACTGGGACAGTCCCTCCCACACACAGAGAGGTCAGCAAGTGAATCCACAGGCCAGCAGTAGGCAAGATGCAGGAGGTTCAGCAGTCAGGAGTATGACAACACTTGGGTCTTCTTTTCCAGATCTGAATGTGGGAACCTGCAAGGCTGATTATTGTGAGTTACTTCACAGCACAAAAGGACACAACTGTGGTGCATCGCTCCTTGCTTTTTGTGGTTTCCCCTGTCAAATGGTCAAATGCTGGCACCTCCTGATCCTTTCTCCTCATTTCCTTCTTTCTGTGTCATTCTTCTGCTTTTCTTCAGCCCTTCCCTGGGTAATTCTCCTGAAACCCTGCATAGTTCCAAATGTTTCTTTTGCAGACGTGATAACCTGAAGCTCATGAATGGAGACCAGCAAAGATTGTCTCAATTAATATTGATTTCAGAAAAGAGCAAGGAGGATATGAAGGAAATTTGAAATTATATCTCTCTTGCTTTTTCCCAGTGGACCACGCCCAAGTAATGGTAGACAATAAATGGTAGGGTTTTCTTGTTCCATAAAAAGCTAACAGGCTTGGTGATATTTCCATCTAAATAATTTCCAGTATTTCTTCTGAAATCTCTGAAGCCATTAAGACATTTTAGAGATTATATTGCATCAAGCATTTTTCTAAGTAAAGCTGCTATGACGTCGATATGAACAATCTCTCAAACCACTAAGCTTTTATTTAAAAGAAAGAAAAGTGTTTGTACGTTTTAATTCAAAAGCACATATTTTTAGATACATTTGCAGTCTGAATCCACGACTGGACCCTCAGCTCTTTAAGATGCTAAAAATTATAAATCCTGACTCTGCTAACTTTCCATGCAGAGCCTATTTTTTATGGCTGAGTTACCAACCCTAGAAAAAAATGGAGGACTGATGAAAGAAATAGTTGAGACAACAGTGAGCACCTCTTACCATTATTTATATTAACAACCAAAAAGAAAGTATACTCAGGCCAGCAAACAACTCCTTAGCATCAGCTTATTCATCCAAATAGTTGGGTCAGGACCATGTTGTACCAGAAACTGTACAAACACAGAATGAAAGCACTCCAGACTACGGCAATGAACAGAGCAAGCAGATAGGGCTCTTTCCACTTCTCCCACTTAATCCTTTCTTTCAGGAGCTGCCAGCTCTTGACAGTTTAAACAAGTGAAATTAAATAAAGAAGTTAATTGTTGCATTACCTGCGCAAGAGTGACAGGAAAAGACCTGCAGTGTGGTCATGCAGTAGATGGGGCTTTTTTCTTTGATGATGCAGTTAAAACCATCAGGTCTTGGTTCACCGTTCAGCTCCCTGGGCCTTGTCTGGCACTGCACAGAGTTTGCAAAATGCCCTAAAAGGGAGCCTGGGGATCTGCCAAATGGGGCAGAGGAGAGATGTAAGGGAGCAAGGAGGACCAGTAAGCACCTGCCGTTCTGCTCCATCTGCCCTGGCCTGCCGTGCACATGTACAGGGAGGGAAGCTGGGAGAGGGGATGCAGACCCTCCATAGACTCCCTGTAAAGCACCAAGGGGAGAAACTGACTTTGGTCTATACTGACCCAGGCAAGGCCTCAAACAGAAAGGGGGGTCAGGCTGTCAGTGTGTTACTGCCCCTGCACAGGTGGGTGTGGGGAGGAGTGGGGTGCTGCTCCCCAGCTGGGCATCCCCACTGGCCGTGCCACCCACCCCCCTGGAGGTGACTGTGCAGCCCCCGCTATCCACCTGGGGCTGTGGAGCCCCAAGGGAGCCGAGTGAGTGGGTTTAGACAGCTTTTCTTTTGGGACCTGCTTTTGGGACCTACCTGGGGCAGGTAGGAAGGTTGGATACGTCATTAAAATTTAGCAAACTTCTCACCCCTCAAAAAACAAACCCAACCAAAACTAAACCCACCCATTTCCCTCAAAAAGCCAGATGGCCCATGTCTGTGAGTAAGGCAGTAGGTAATTGTAAGTGACATGTCCGTGAGTAAATAAAGGTAATACTTGGAGAGAACACATTGTATTTTTCCATGATCTGGAGCTGGTGCAGGTAAATATGGTGTATGCTTTGGCAGAGTTCTCTTTGAGATTTTAGGCTGCACGCAATACAGATAAAGCCTATGCACACATAGCGCTTATGTTAAAAACGGGAAGGACTTAAGTCATCCCGCCCAATGTCATTTTCGCTGCTTTGAGCAAGGGCTGAGGAAGAATGAGTCTCCACAGATTCTCAGCCTCCGTCCCTCTAGGGTTTAACACCATGCCTGAAACCTGGTTTGTGTTGGACGTCCCGCACAACTCACTTAGTAGCCATGGGTCTGCCTGAGCACGATGGCCACATCAGCGACCTCAGAGGCTGGAAGTGCACAGGAGCGCAGGTGGTCTGGTGGCTAAACTTAGAGGCAAGTTGCACCAACCCTGCTTCCATGTGGCCCATACCCTGTTTGGAAGTGGGAGGGGGATCAGACATCCCCTCTACTGCCGTATTTGGCAGCAGTTCTTTGCTTTGCTGCAGCCATAGAGGAGCACAGGAGGCCACGTGTGGCTTAGATGAGTTGCCTTAGGTCTTCCTTTTACTGGGAAGGGCATCCATGGCTCCACAGCAAGCAGCTCCTCAGCAGAACAATGGACAGAAAAGTGTGAGGCTAACTCACCTTTTGCACAATGCCCCGCTCTCCCACCTTCCCCCAGCACCCCCAAAATCTGAGACGCTGCCAGTCGCACAAGGCTCACAGCTCCAGGAAAGCCCCTGAAGCCACAGCAAACTTCACCTGATCTGTTGGGGTGGTGGAAACAGCCCTGCCCTGTAAAAAAACCCAACCCTATTAAAATTCTATAAACAGGGTAATTCTGGTTTTGGCAAAACAAAAAGTCAAAACGTTCTTGCCATAGGAAATAGCTATACTCTCCTGTGCCTAATTTTATCCATTCTAGAAATATCACTTACCTAAAAAACTCCCAAAACAACAACAAAACAACAGTATTTTTACTGAAAAGGCGGTTTGGCTTGTAGGAAGTGGTGTTCACATCACCTGCCTAAGCCTGACTGTGATCCCCCCATCCCCCTGCCCCCAAATCCCTCCCTGCCATCGTGGGACCTCCCACAGAGAGGGGCTGAGAGGGGCAGGGCTGCGCTGCTGGGAGCATCTCCCTTCAGAGGCCGGGGGTGCGCTTCTGCCTGGGAAGGGCGCTTTGAAGTGCTGATCACTGCCCAGCAGCTGCACTTGCCAAAGCTGAGCAGCAACCTAAGGAATTAAGTATAACCCCGTTTTAAAAGCACCGGACCTTTGCTGCCCTGAGTATTTTGTAAACCCTTGTGAAAGAAAAGCAGGGGTAACACACTGCGCTGGTGTGAATAAGCCCAAACAGTGGGCAGGGCCGCTGAGAGTCCAAGTAATCCTCTCCACTAGCACAGCTTTTCCTCTCTGTGCATCTGCTGTTCTGACTTGCAGTTGGGGAAGCAGCAGCTTCAGTCGGTGTACAGACTCACTCTTTTCTCAGCGTAGCACGCCACCAGGAAATCGTAGTCCGTGCCTGGTTTCTGAGCACCACCTGCAAAGGAAGGATGTTACACAAACACAAAAGAAGGCAGAGGATCTTTTCTGACCCGCTTCAGGACTCACATCAGTGGCAGCCTGGAAATCGTACCACATGTTTGCCTGTCAGTCCAAAGTGAAGTGGAATGGTGCAGCGTGTGAATGAGTGTCCATCATCTGCGTTTTCAGTGCTGGAGGGTACACGTTGCTGTTTGCCACACGTTGTCTTGGATCTCACCATTAGGCCTATGGATATCTGAGACACAACGGTGTTCTTGATGTGTGCATGAGTGCACAGGAATGCAGCTCCAGAAATCATTTACTAGATGAAATGTAGCGCTTGCCTTTTCCCTTATCTTTAAAGGACCTGCGTCAAAATACTGTACGCTGCAAGGTTTGAGCAGCTCTGATCTAGAGGAAAAGTTGCCATAACTTTGCCTTCTAGATTTTATCTACCTTTTATCATGGAAATATTTTAAAGAATGCTCGATTCTCCAGAACTCCCAGATCTGTATTTTACCTCTGAGTTGGGTGAAAAGGTCACTGCCTTTTGAGTTGAATCAACAGCATCATGCAGTTGTATTACCAACCTTAGTGTTCACAAAAAGCTTTACTTGGACTCGACGTCTGTCCTGAGTTGTCTGAGACATTAATGTAATAGTTTCCTTAATGGGTATGTGCTTACAGCAACTACATTGGGGGTCTAGAACTACAATGGGGAATGAGAGTTGGTTTCAACGAGTTCCCAGGATACCTGTCTCACATGCCAGGGCAGGCAGAAAACATTTCACAGCACCCAGACAGTAAATGAGACCCATTGTAAAAGACAAAAGCAACAACTATAGGAAGAAAGCAGGAGATAAAAAGTTCTGGCAATTTCTTGCTGTAGCAAGGAATTTGTTAAATGAACTGCCAAAGTTAGAGTCAGTTGATGTGATCCTAAATTTGTCCATATTCACCCCAGGGAATGTCAGAATCAGGCAATTAATGGCACCAGTATTCGTTTCCCTGATGCAAGGCTCCTTGGAGGCGTTCCTCCCTCACACAGGGTTTGGTCCGCAGCAGAAGGACCTGAGGCACCATTTGAAGGACCCCTGCATTTTACATACGAGACATTTGGAGTTTTCTGTCCGTCTTTGTACACTGCAGATTCTCAAATTAACACGGGCTCTGTGCCGGAATTGGTCTAGCAAGGACCGCTGTTATGCACAGACATTTATTTACTTTGTATAAATGATGATTAGTTTTCTATGATGATTTGATTTAATCAAATTCATTAGTCAATTGTCCTCTTAGAATGGGGTTGTTCAGTCTTCACCCTAGTTTCAAATTCAAAAGGGGATTTTAACTTAGAGGCATGGTACATTTTTTTCAATAAATGTGACTAGCATACAGAGGGCCTTGACTATAAAAGCACCACTGAAAAAAATTGATGTACTTGCGCATTTTATTGAGAAGGGCAGACAAGCTGTCTTCTCCTGTTTTTCTCACCTGCTGACTGACTTAACATCTGATGGTTATTTAGTGACAACTCTGAACACTCAAGTTTCACCTTGACCAGTGATCAAGCTGAAGAAGAGAACAGGTTTTTCATTCCTGTTTCACAGACATCACTGGGAAGCTGATTGGCAGAGACTAGAGAAAGTTTTAGCTGCTCTTGAAACACATGCCTTGCTGGTTGATCTGTGATTTATAGCACTGGAGATGGGTGTAGATCTTCTCTCATAACTCACAGAGATTCCTCCTCCTGAAGCATCTGGTACTGGCTGCTGCATGGGTAGGCGACTGGATGAGCTGAACGGCATGCCTGGTCTAATAACACTTTACCTATGTTACAACAGACTCGTGACTACCAGTGGAAGTCTTCAGCTTTCAAATGTACCTCCTGACAGCACAGCCTGGCACAGACAGTAAGTATGGATTCCTCCATAAACTAAGCTGGCCTATCGCTTTATTTTTGCCAGCCAGAGGCTTCATCTGGATCTGGCAGTTGTTGTACAGAGGTACCCTCTCACTGCTTCAGACTGTCCTGGACCACATGAAGAGTCCCTGTTTTTAATGCATGGTGTGCAGTTCCCCTATCTGGATGCAGTGAGTGTACTTCGGTGTTTTTAGTGACACAGAACACTGCTGAGGGTTCAAAAATATGCACTAATTCCCAGAGCATTTTTGGGGTTTGGGCAGTGTCATCGAGCAGCCCTCTTGGTGGCACGTGCTGGTGTGTCTCAGCTCTTCTGGGCAGTCTCCACAGTGCTCTCCTGCACCTGCAGAGCTGTGAGCCACGCTGACACTTTTGTGGCCGTTCTTTCCCACGCTGGGCTGTCCTACTCCACCCACGTGTAGGTTCACAGTGGTCGGGTACAGGGGTCTTGGGCAGGGGTGAGTTACAGCAGCGTTGTGGAGAGCAGAGGTGGGAACTGTTTAAAAGCAAGCTGCTGAAGTTAAACAGAGGATTAAACAAGCACTGGTTTTGCAACCACAAATACCGTGTGTTAGATGCTTTTCCTTACCAGGCTGTGCGAATGATCAGCAGTGAAGGAAGGCTTAGCTGGCCTTTCTAGGAAGATTGTCAGCGAAACACGCCGAGTGCTGGGATGGCAGCTGATGCCACAAGGTCAGTGCCCCAGTGATGGCACCTGGCTCGCGAGCAGGATCCCAGTAACCGCAAAGCCGCTGGTGCATTTGGGTGCACCCTCCATCCGTTAGTAATAGCGAAGATTAGCAGTGAACCAAAAGTAGCAGAAATAACAGGGCATTCTGCCTGTGACTTCTGTTTCCTCAAACTATGCCTGCCTGCGATACTATTTCCAAGCTGAATAATTTCCGTCTACAGCATCCCTTTTGTGCACAGGCCGCGGAACAGGGGGTCACTCACTCTTGGCACCTGCTGCCGCGAGAGGCGTACGGGGGTGTGCGCTGCTCCCAGCCAGCCTGGAAGTAACAATTCTGACACCTTGCCTCCTTCAAAGGAGCAGTGGGAAAGCACAGGGTGCCTTTTGTTTGTTGCTTTTGCAGTTCCCCAGTTCTGGGTGGAAACTAGCAAAATCCAGGCAGTTAGCGTTAAAAAAACCCACAAAAACCCATCCCCAAAATCCACAAACTCCTCCCAAAACCTAAGAATATTTTTATTAGGAAAATTAGAGTTTTCCCTGTTGTACTATTATTTTTAAATCTTGTGTGACCACTTTTTGCCTAACATTTTCCATGAAAGCACAGGAGCCCTCGGTGTGGTGCTGAGTGCTCCGCACGGTCTGGAAAGGGAGAGGCATTCAGCACTTTAACCTGCCCTTAATTCCATTTCCATGGTACTACTCCCTTTGTTCCCCGCAGTGTGTTGGGTTTTTAATCTTTTGCTCTCTGATTGCTTATTTATTTCTTTATGGACGGATTTCTTTCACTCAGCTGCAGCCTTTGTCCTAGGCTGCAGCAGGCCTTGGGGGCAACTGGGTTTCTCTATAACCTGAGCTGAGCAATCCTTTCTACACAGTCACAGAGGACTGGTTTTATTCTCTTTAACCTGCCACAGATTGCCACAGTTTTCTCCTTCCTAATTTAATCAACGGTGGAAGCCTGTTACATAAGCCAACCTCTTTGAAATCTTTTAGGCCCCGTTGATTCAATATTATTCTCCCAACGTTAAAAGCTGGCAGCGTGAAGTCTCAGCGAAAATGGCATCCTTCCAGGCTGCTGAGAAATCTTGAACCTCTGAGGCGAGCACTATCGACTTAATTTTTGTAAAGCTGTTCTTGCTGGCAGTCGCTTCCCCTTCCCCTTCCCCTTCCCCTTCCCCTTCCCCTTCCCCTTCCCCTTCCCCTTCCCTCCCCACACTGGGAAAAATGCCACCCCAAGAGTTTAGGTTTGAGCCCAGGATTTTATGCCTTAACTGAAGAAGGAACACACTCCTTCGGGAACGCTTCCAACCCATCTTTGATACCTGAGAAGGGATTGTTCGTTTCTCTGAAAGCTGACCTGCAAACAAAGCAGAGGATATGGTTCTGTGCCTACTTCCTTTTCTCACTGTTCAGTAAGTCCAGAAACACTTGTTTGCTTGTGGTTTTAAGATAGCTTTGTGGCACATTCAAGTTCTAGATGTATCAGCAACGCTAAGCTTGCTTTTTCTCCTTTTTTTTTTTTTTTCACGGAGTTCTCCTTGGGGAACAGAAATTTGTACAGACACTTGCATTTGGGAAAGCGGGAAATGCGTGGCAGGAAATCTTCCCTTCCAGGTGTTTCCTATACAGCGCGAGACATAGTCCTCCTGCCAGCCAGCTGAAATACCTGGTACCTTTGGTTATTAGAGTCGAACTTTGTTTGTAATTTGGCTTTCACTCTCTCTAGTAGGCATCCAATACATGTTTAGAAATATTCCATGAATAGAGACAAAAAGGGAAAAACCTTATTCCTGTAAAAATAAACAGTTCTAAAAGAAGTATTAGATCTACAGATAGACAGAATCAATTTCATTTATCTATCAATTGATAGACAATCAATTTTATAGCATGGGGGGAAAGTGTGTAATGATTTAGAGCATTTACATTTTCATGTAGGTATCTCTTCATTCTGTACGTGTGGCATTTAAACAAGTACACACCAATTTTTCCTCTCACAACTCTTTCCAGTGAGAAGGTGTATAGCTCAGAAATAGTGCAGCTGTGTAGCAATCAGGACTAAATTCACGCTTCACTCTGGACACTGCAGCATATGCTGTGTAAACTCATTAAGGGAAGTGGGGGGGAAAAAAAAAGAAAGTAGAACTCAACTTCACTTTTTTTTTTTTCTCTAAAGGAAAAATTTTGTTTCGAAGGGTGCGAAGCAGCAGATTGCTTAGCACAGACAAGCAGAACAAGATGTTACGCCTTTCAAGGCTTTCTAAACTAAACCTAGAAAAACTACCTTTGAGGGTCTTTGGGGTTTTCGTTTGCTTGTCTTGATTGGCTAAACATTTTTGATGTTTTCAGGATGTTTTACTGAGCAATATTGTGACTACATTGTTTGCAAAAAAATTCATCAACGTTAGTTTTTACTTCTTTGACACATGGAAAACAGTCAGTTTTTAAATAAAATCTCTTCATTTAAGCCAATTCCTTACCAAGAATACAAGGAGTCTCAGAAACTTACTCAATTCAGTATATCAAACACTCAGTGCCAGATTTTACAGTTACCTTCCCGAACACCAGTTGAGCTCTACTGTGGCTGTGCATTGCCTTTATTCATGTAATGAAAAAGGTCTTTTTTCCACAGGGGCCCCTTCTCCTTTCAGTGCACTGATTAGACCAGAGCCTTACCCAACCTGAGATGACATATCAAGACCAATTATTATTTAATCACATAGTTTAACTGGTTTGAAAGATGGTTAAAGCCCTACCAGAAGGCAGCAGCACTGTAGCGCAGTAAGAGTAAAACCCTGTTATCATGTGCTTCGTTTTCATAGCAAGCATTGCTTTGAGAGATTACAACACCTTAGAGTACTAGCTTGCTCTATGTCAGGCTGTCTGCTAAGCTTTAATTCCGCTTTCTGAAATATTTGAGCTGATGATACTTCAAACAGCCAAAAGGAAAACAAAAAAAGGAATTAAAGTGTTTGCTTTCCTTTTTTCCAAGTCTTCACATTGGTCAGGAACCTAATGAGGAAGTGTTCAGCTTCCAGAGAGAGGTCGTGTAACCCAGACCTGCCAGTTCTGAGTGACAACACTGCATTTCTCTTTACCCAGCACAAGTGAGGCTACAGCTACTCACAGTGATGCTCGTTCAGCCCACCACCTGCTGAACCCTCGAAGGTGTGATTGTGTTCACATGGTGCGAGAGCTGTGCTCCCCTGAGAGCTGCTGTTCTGCAAACCAGAAGTCTAGTGTTAGGGCTGCCCATGTGGGGTCAGGCAAACCAAAAGCACCCACCTGGACTGTTCAAACATGTTCAGAACATGCTGACAGGTTAATTGCTACTTGGGGGCACTGCCATCAGTTTTCTCACAGTTGGCATGGACTCCTTGTATAGGCGTGCTGTCTGCGTGCTGGCAGACGCACGCGTGTGTGCTCACAACTGATTTGGATCAGCTGGGATCTGCTGGGCGATGGGGCTGTCCATAGACTTGAAGCTCTGTGCTTCACTTGCTAGTTTCCCTGTGACAGCATCTGTAGTTTAGTCCTGGACCTTAGTGTGGACACAGGCAACTCCTCCTAGTCTGGAATCAATCACCCAGATGGTGTGTCATTCAATAATCAGGCATGTTTCTGCTCTATGCCTACACACCACAGGAAGAAAGGACGGCACTGCTGTCACTGAGCTTCCCCCTGCCATTTTTCATGGACACTGAATGAAAAAAGAAGTTAGGAAGCAAGTTTTTGCCTGTTACCTCTGCAACAGACACAATTTGTCCTAAAGATAGGCTTGCACCTCCCTTGTCCAAATCTTTGTATTTTCTACTGAATGATGCTTCTACAAGGAAAGGTTGCTCCTCCTGAAATTTTCTTTCCAGCTGGATTCTATTGAGGCATCAGGTGCAACACAAAGGGACTCCTGAACATCCTGTGAAACAATCATTTTATTGCAAAATGTATATCATAATATAGGAAATTTACATTTCACATAGTACAACTCTTCAAAGAAATGTACAAACCATGTCTCATCTGTAGAAGGGGCAACATGAGCTACAAACAGGGCAAGACTGGCCATCTGGTTGAGGAGCACTCGGCTTACAAATGTGAGTGAAGCGGCCTTCAGTATTCATATTTTCTGAGTATTGTTTCAGTTCGAGGACTACACATGAACACAAAACACTTTGCTACTTTTACCTAGTATATTGTACACCTGTTGGGGTTTTTTTGTTTACCCGAGCTTTCTGTTATTTAGGCTGTAAAGGATAAGCATCTTGTAAACAAAAAGGTTGGATTATGGAGGTCATAAGTGACAGTATTCTGACCTTCCTCCCCAACAGGCTGATAAAAACCGTAGATAAGGGGCTAGATTCTGACAGGCAGAGATCTCATAGCTTCAAAGTTTTGGGAAATTAATAATTTCAACTTCGAACTGTTTCAAAGCAACTTGAATACAGAGAAGCCACTCCACAGGGGCCCCTTTGGCTTCAAGCTTTTTATACCATTTGCTTACATACTTTGGATGCATTCACTTCAAAATCACAGAATGCTTACTCCTGATTATTGCATTTAACAATACTATGAATGAGGAGGGAAATACTTTCATGCCGTCTAAGTACAGGGTTTATTTAACCTATTTCCACACCTCATCTCATTCCATCATCCCTGTGAATCTTCTACATAGCACATTCAAAATCTGACTCACTCAGGTGTCAATGAAGTGCTGGGAAATTCCTGTTATCAAATGGCAAGGCTGCACATGACCATAAAAAGTCAAAATGTTTCCACTAAAAGCAGCAGCCCCAATCTCCCTTATACTTTCAGAGCATTGAGAAACTTATGGCATCAGCTCTGAGAGAGTTCACTGTAATTTTCTAAAATGAAGTACAAAGGGAAAACTTCACTGTTTCATTTAATTTTAACATTAAATTCAGTGTTTGGGCAAATGTGATTGGTTACTTTAATCAGCATTAAACTGTAATTTCCAAAATCCTGAAAAGGTGGAGAGAAGAAAGTAATATTGAGAGATGCTTTCATGAATCTTTGAAAATACAAACATTACATGGTAAGCATGGTCACAACACAAATTGTGGCTCTGCCATTGCCTCACTAAATGAGTTCCAAAGACCTAACCTCACTCTCTCTGCCAACATCCCCATCTGCAAGATTTCCTTACTTCAGAGAAGTACTGTAAAGATTATTTAGTAAAAAGTTTGCTCAGGGTTCAGAAAATACTAAGCATTAGGTATTACAAATTATGTGCTGATTTCTCTTAAGCTGCAGTAAGGCCTGAGTGAAGTGCTGTGTAGGAAATCCTCACTGTGTGCTTCTGTAGTTAATTTTGGATAAGGTTATCTACGTAAGAGCACCGTATAATAAGAGAATCACTCATGGCTTAGCTAATTCTTTCTAAATTATTACTTGTTAGCTCTGCTAAACATGACACTGATTATTAAGAAATTCAACTGCATGTCAAGTAGTAGTCCCTATACTTAGAAAAAAAAAAAATGTATAAGAATTACTTATTGCTACTTCTTGCTTTCCAAGCTTCGGTTGAGAAAACTTGTGCAGAACTCTTCCTGCAGTTAAAGACCACGATAGAAACTGATGACAGAAGCTGTCTGAGTAAATTATTCTTTCCTACAGCTCCAGCTCAGCAAACATTGAGCAGGGGACCATACCCCTTCTAATTAAGATAGCATTTAAGCATGTGATTAACTTGCAGAATGTGCTCCATTGCCAAAAGCATGTAGATAAATGCTGACTTGGAAAAGGACCATAAATAGACGCAATTTGTCAGCGTCCCTTAGACACGTTATTTGGTTTCGTGTAACACCTCAACCAAACTGCACGGAGGCCTGTGCCTGTTAGCAAGTGGTGACTAACGTCATACCACTGACCACTCTAATGGGCCACCCCTCCGCACTATGTGATTATTTTACGATATATGCAAAAATATCTAAAAAGCATCCCCTTCCTTCCCAAGCCCCCACGAGATGTGGAGGCTGATTAGGAGTCATCCCCTGATCTCCACTTAGTGATCTTGTGTAAACGCATTTCTGTGTGCTGTCCAGAAAGTGCACATGACGTCTTGTAAGACATTTCTGATTCCATAGATGTTGAATATCCCATCACTTCTGGCTTGCAGCATGAAGCTCTTCCTTGGCCAAAGCACCTAGTCCTTAGGTGCTTTGTGAAGAAGTCTGGGCATCATATTTCCTAAAACTGTGGTTACGAAAAGATTCCCTGCAATGAAATGGATCCATAAATGAAGTTGGCAAATGAAAAAGAATCCCAGAAATACCTGCTTTGTGAAAAGGAGCAGCTGACAAACCATAAGCTGAACACGTTATGTGTTGGGAGGTCTGAGGCATATTCCTTCCTCGGCTCCCACCCCACATTGGACACAGTGGCTTTGTGAAGAAGCATATATTCATAAGTAAAGAACATAAGTTAAGACTCTTCTGTCTCAGCTATGGGACTAAACCAGATTATGTTATCTGTGAGTGAAAGGATCACTCTTCTATCATGCTGGCTAACACCACATGGTGCCATGTGTTCAGAAGAAACACATACATGTTCTATTTCCTTCCTGGTTTCAAATGTTGAAGGAATGCCAAGATATTTCAAATATATTTTCATTAGGGTGAGGGGGAAGTACTCTCTAATGATGCATTAAAATGACATAAATCCTCTACCCCAGGAACGAGCAGCTTGAGAAACACAGTTAATACTACATTCAGCTCCAGTGGAAATCAGCAGACTTCAATCAGGTATGAAGTTGGCAGTGTGTACTATGGCCTGTTTTTAGCTGTCAATAAAACTGGCTGTCTTCCTTGCAAAAATGTCATCTTTTTGTATAGCTACAACAGATAACCCTGCCCTAACTGTACCTTGTGCTATGGACTTTCACTACAGGTTTGTACAGCTCTGGGATCTTCCTCTCAATCATGGGTCTAAGGTTCTCCTTCAGCTTCCCATAGTTCTTTCTGAGCTCTTGCTGATATTCCCGTTGGTCAGCAGTAATAAGGCGCTTGTTTTTCTCCACCGCTTCACCACACCTAGGCAAAAAGGAAGAAAAAAAGGCATGAGATGTATCACCTACTTCTGTTAAACTCACTGACTTTGTGTTAGGTAATCCGAAAGGCCAAGGATCCAGATCCTCTCACTAGGCATTCCTCTGGTAACTTGTGAAGTCCAAAATGATAACGAACTAATAAGAAACCTCTATCTTTTCCAAGCACACAAACTGAGGTGATATTTTTAAGACATTTGAATTGCACGAGGGAACTAATAAAAAACAAATTTAATGACTGCATAATACTGAGCTACCTGCCTACTTACTGTAAACGATGCAGTGACAATAGCAGAGGATAGAGGCTGTATCTTTTCCATGAGGCTCGATTTTATTTAATGCAAACTTATCCTTCAGCAATTATGCTTTGTTTGAACTAAGGAGATGAATATCTTGCTGTGTGAGTGTGCTTGTGATTTACAAGCATATCTAAAGCAAAGGCCGTATCGGTCCACCACTACCAATGTGTCTGCTTGATAGATAGGGTCAAATGTGTTCTCATTAACATCTTCCTACTAAAAATGTCATTTTATTAAAAAGCAAATCAAGGCATTAGTCTGAAATGCTTGAATTCTGTAAAATATTGAAAGAGAAAACAAATGAAAGATCTCATTTTCTACATAATTAGTTTGAAGTGCTAAAATTTGCTCCCATTTGGGATGCAAAGCCTACCAAAGCATTGACCATGAAGCACATGAATAGAATAGAATAGAATAGAATAGAATAGAATAGAATAGAATAGAATAGAATAGAATCATTAAGGTTGGAAGAGACCTCATATAATAAGTCTGGACCAAGCATCTAAAGCGTGAGATGTCAGGATTCATGATGCTAACAGTTATATTATTGTTGCATTATTGCTATTATTTCCTTTATTGATGCAACTCAGCGTTTCAATTTTGTTTTACTGACCTCATTATAAACTCTTTGAAGCACAGTCTCAGCTTGTTGTGATGCCGATAAAGTTTGGGGTCTGCTGGAATTTCAGCCAGGAACACTTGCGCTACCTCTAGCGGTCCCTTATAGGAATAACACAGGAAAACGTCAAAAACACCTGCTTAGACTGAAAACAGACCATGCGTTTGGCTAAGCTGTTTGTTATTTCATGAGCGGAATTGTGAGAGAAAACTACGCATAGTCACCATAACAGGATGTTTCCCCCACCCCCGATTTTTCCTTTTGCAAGCAGAATTTTTGCCCATCATATTTTATCCTCTCCTGCTTTTCTTTCTAGTCCAGCCTCACAAAAAAGGGAACAGACAAATTCTGCTCAGCAGAGAAGAGCTGGGATAGCTCTACTGCCAAACGTGATTATGTGAGAGAAATACAGCTCCTATGTGTGGCATTACAAGACCCCGAGGGAGTTAAATAAGCCCAGCGCAGAAAACGACCACACTTTCCAAAGCTTACAACAGTGTGTTACTGCAGACAAGAGGCTTTGGCTGATGAAGAATCTGGAGAAATTGAGAGTATTTAGGCTTTCAGTAAAGAAACCAAACTCTGTGAAATTGTGGATAATGCCAAGTTTTCTCTCAGTTATGTCTTAATTCTTTCATTTAAAAAAAAATATTTTTCTTTCATTTAAATTTTTTTTTTAGTAGGCATATTTATGTTATAATTATTGCATCTCAGCTTTCTTTTGGGGCACTCGGGTCTTGACTTCATGTATTTTCTGTGCAACTGTGAGTTTTTTGTGGTCCCACAGCAGAATTGTTATTATTATTCCCATTCCGCAAGGATACACCTGGAGTGAACAAATGGCTGAGAACTAATCCTTGGATGCATTCACCAGGGTTCTCTGAGGCTCTGCACCTACAACCAAGACAGCACTGCTACGAGCACTTTCACCAAAAGCATAGCTAATGAATAGTATAAAATAACTAATATTAAGGGATGTAGTTTAAATGCACATTGCGAATAAATGTGTATGACTGGATGTACTTCTTCCAGTACAAGAGATGTGAGTGAAAAAAAGCACAATGAGAAAAGTATGCAGAAACTCTTCATCTGGCTTATTTGGATCCCTTACCTGATTTACAGTGGCTCCAACTGAGCCCTGCAAAACCATCTGGAGCATTTTGGCATCTGGTGGTTCTTGGTTGGTGGCTGCAGTTAGTTCCTGTGTTTTTTTCCGCATATCTTCAATAGCAACTTCAATTGGGGTTAAAATAAACTAATGGAAATGGAAGAAAAGATGCTTCATTATCTGAATCATGCATGCAGTTGACCCGTTCTAAAACTGGCAATGCCACTATCATTTTCCCATGTCAAAAACAGTAGTTGTGAAACCCAGGAAGACTGTTGAGTCTAAGTGGCATCTTAGTAGATGCTGTATCTGATCCAAAGCTCTTTGACATCTTACCATATGAATGAATAGGATGTGGATCTGACTTCCTGTTTGCATAAATATTTATTATAATAATTGTATTATTATAATATAACTTCATGTCTGAAATGGTTTTGCACTTCCTACTTTTATAAAGTTTCCCTGTCTCTAAACCAGCTCTGAGCCCAGTTTAGTTATTTGACTGTGCTATCAGCTAGAAGTACAGCCATAAACAAGCTTCACGCAACCTCCTACAGAGCATTACAACCATAATGTCAAAAGAAGAACATACATTTGCTATCCTCTCTTCTCCATAGTAAATACCCATCTTGCATTTGTCTACCTGTTCCATGCCATTCCTATTTATGAGTAACATGTCTGAGAAATTCAGCTTTCTTTTTTTCTACCAAGCACAGAGTTTGAAAACCTTCCCACCGAGAGACTCCTCAGCCCCTGAGAAATTAGATTTGTCCTCCACACCCAATTACCTCTTCTTTTTGGATGACATTGATTCTAGTTTTGATGTACGGGAAAGCATGCATTGTGGTTAGGATGGTGTTCCTCTTGTACTGCTCGCTAAGCTCTCCTCTGGGGCGCCCATCCATGGTGAAAGGTGTAGTGTACATGAACCGACAGAGGTTGAAGTTCTTCTCAAAATACGTTACCCTGTCTTTCATCTCATACTCATCAAAATATGGCTCCACAAAAGTAATTTGTATGTATGCCTGAAAAAAGAGAGGAGAATCATTACAGTACTTTACAAACCAAGAAGTGTAAAAGGAACAGCATATGTGAAATACCCCATAGTTCACACTGGCTAAGCATAGTGTGGAAGAGCACAGATCTGCAAATCCTTCAGGGCTCCTTCTTCAGAGCTGACAAAACTTGCCTCTGGGGAGGGCACAGCTTAACCCCGGGGATCAGAGCCATAGCAGTGACCAGAGGTCAGAACTTCTGATTTCCACACCAAACTAAGCCTTTCACAGAGGCTTTAAAGACATCCTTGGAGACAGAGATACAGTAAGTTGTGAGTTTTTTGGTGCCTTAATGTTTGAGCATAAAAGTTTCAAAGGGATCCCTCTCTCTTCCTTTCTCTTCTGTAACAAAGCACTGAAGACTCAGTAGTACTTTCCTTACCTTATTGGGATCCAGCTTCCTTTTGTCTACAGGAGCAGAGTCCTTAATCACTTCCACAGCATCCTCCCCAAAACACTGGCCATAAAATCCCTGAAAGGAAACAGAATTATCCTGGAGTCCTCTTAGTCCTTAATACAATGCTAACGATCTGTATGCCTCTAGGAGACAGGAGTAACCACGACAATTTCTGGGCTCTGTGCAGTCAGTACACTGCTTTGTGAATCACAGTTAGCTAGGTTAAGGCGTCTTCTGACAAAAAGGTCAGTGTGAGTTGCTCACAAAAAAGCAAAACTCGAGGTAAAACAACCAGAAGAGAACATTGCAGTTCCATGAAAAAGCTGAAAAGATACCGAAGCAAGTATCTGGCATGCTCAAATGAAGTAATTCAGTATATTACAGGCCTGCCATAAGAGACACAGCCTCAAGAGAATGATCACTTTCATCATTATGCTATAAAACTGGCTACAGTGGAAAGGATATATACGAAGGAAATAACCTATGTTACAGATCAGTTTGTTACTGATTTTTATACAGCAATAATACTATTAGAACTGTGTGGGTTCATTAGAAAGTACAACATAACATTGGAGATCATATTAACAAAATGTTGTATTCTTTACCTCTAATCTGTGAGAAATCTCAGGAAGTTTGGTAATTGCAGGCTCCTTATAAACAAATTCCTGTTCATCCAAGTCCCCAAATTTGGATCCATAGAAACCAACACGGAAGTAAGTACCAAACATTCGCTTTTGACCCTAATTGATAAAAAGAAAGAGGAAAATTTCAATTACTTATTTTTCTATGTCAACATTGCAGTCTTTGGATGCCATTTTTTCCCAACTGATGTATAAAAAAACCCCACTAATCCTACATTTTCCTATATTTGAGAGCCAGTTCTATGTATCATCAGTGCTGATGGAGTAGAAGCACATATTCATGAAGGCAGGCATACAAATTAAAGGGATGCTTCACTGAAATCTAACTTAAATTGGGGCTAATCATGAAGTGACTTCTGCAAAACAAAATAACTTACTATTTTTTAATTCCATGGGATACAGGTTAACAAAATTAAAATTTTGTAATTAAAATTGGTAAGAATTTAAAACTGACCAGAATCAGCAATAAGATTCTTCTGGAGAACGAGAAGAAAATGGGCAGTATGAGTGCCAAGAATTTAGCCAGGCTTTTGTATTTCTTCTGTTTTATAACTGAAAACATTAGTTAATTGACAATAAAATTATTTCTCAGATGTGGTCAGGTGGAATCATGCACGTTCTAAGTTTGGCCTGTTCAGCTATTTTTCTGAAACTCTAAACTAGTTTTATATTAACGTCTAATTTTTCCTATAGAGAGGATAGAGCCTCTTTTCATTTCTAGACTACCCTTTGCAGGTAGGCCAAAGCAGTTGGAAGCCTTTGTTAGAAAAAAGAAACGGATCTATTTCACATGAGCAGTTTTATTATCACCAGTCTTAAACAAACAGTGCAACCCAGCAATGTGTTTTGCTAGCAGTGCCTCGCCTCACGAGTACCTTATTAATAATGCTGTCAAAGGCCTTCTGTAGCTTGCTGTGTGTCAAGGTAAGCTTTCTGAAGTCTCGATGTGCTTCCAGTATGGGGATGACAATTTTGTACACCTCGTTCACTGTTTCATACAATCCACCCTTGGGATTTTAAAAAAAAAAAAAAAAGGGAAAAAAGAAAAAATGGAAAAACAGGAAGAAAAGAAATGAGTCCTCATGCACTCTGGAAAGAAGCTAGATCTCCATTAATGGCCTGGCTGAAAAAGGGATTTATGTGACTCATCTTTCAATCTGCTATGTTGTTTTTTTTAGCTTTCTAAAAACTAGTAATAGTAAATGGGTAGTTTGTAGCTGCAAACCACAAAATGGATCTAATTTGTACCTCTGATCTCTTGGGCTCAAATTCCTGTGTAAAGCACATGCTTTCTACACAGGGGCTAGAAGAGTTAGAAACACAGGTGAGCAGAAGGAAATGGATTTGTTTAGCATGTATGGTTCAGGGCAACCAGAGCTGCATCTGGACAAAAGGAACCGAAATGGTATCGTCATAGATGCTAAATCATATATCCTCTTTAGCAAATCACAGATCCTCTTTAGTACCACAGCAGTATGATGAGCGACGTGAGTATTAACATCATGACTCTCCACATTGCAAGTGTGGATCATGAGGCTGGTGGTTGTATGCTGTGTAAAAGCACAGCAGTAACTCTCACACACTTTCTAAAATACGTAGCTTAAGCAAGATATTTTACTTAAATGTACTGTCCCATGAAAATACCAACAAAAAGGCTTGGTTCACACCTGGGACAATCTCTGCTGATGCTGCCTAGAGGTGGATATAGGGCCGAATTAGGCTACTAACTTAGCTAAGCTGTTTGAGACAGGGCTAGTTCAGCCATAAGATGTGTCTCTGCCTCTTGCACTTGGGCAGATCTGTGGAGCCTGATTTAGCAGTGAGACTTTGTTTCCTCATTGCAGGAAAATAAACTATGGATCTGTCCCAAATAACCCCAGTCCACCTCCTGGTGACCTCAGCCCTTGCTCACCGTACTGAAGAGCTCTGCTGCTTGTTCCAGCAGCCCTACCAGGCCAGTTTCTGAAAAATACCTCCCAGAACATATACCATCTTCATCTGGAGACAAAACATCATCTGAAACAGCAGATTCCTCCAGCACATTGGATGAAATGTTCTAAAATACATTAGAGCACAGAAATCAGAAACCTAGATCAATAGTATATCATAATGACTGAGGCAGAAACACTTTCAACATATTTAAGTGATGGGAAGAAGAATGAGATTATACAAGTGCAGCCAGGGAATACACTGTTAAATTCCATTTAGAAGCAAATGTAACATCACAATTCTCTGCAGATGGCAGATCAGGAGTTTTGCAACAAGAATCCTAAACTTTCTTTCTCGCCTCAGGTTTAAAAGGCAGACTTCGGTAGGTTGCAAACTAGTCCACCTCTGGTGGCTGGGTTTCCATGGAGCTGCAATGAGCTCAATCTCCCATGCCCCGGTGTCACAAACCAGGTGCCCTTCCCACCTCTGGCACCTGGGGTGGGAAATTCCAAGCTGCACCCTGGACCTCCTGCCACCAGCTTGAAGAAGTTGAACTTTCAAGTCGTTGATTTGACTTTTGCAAGCAGAGAAGTAGGACATAGACAATACTGCTCTAAAAACTGTAATAAATGAATGCTGCTTCTCGTTTCAGCCTCTGCTGTATTACACCTTGATCCTGCAGAATTTACTTGGTTTCTTGTTAAAGTTACTGTTCTTATTGTGTGTTGAAATAAAACAAGATAAAATACACAGTGTCAGTCACTCATTGAGATTCTAGACCATGAAATAACACAGCTACAGTTCTTCAGGATCCCTTTGAATAAATGGCACTGGGTAAAGTCAACATAAAAAAGTTTAGAATACATAGAAATACATGTAAATGAGCATTAAAATATGTGTACATTCAGTATCGAACTAGCACATGTAACTTTCAACAGCAGCAGAAATGCTAAGCTTCGATTTGCTAGTAATTAAAAGGAGTTAAATTAGTGTCATAGTGTCTCGCTTCAGCAGAGACTGGCAATGAAAATCTGACTGCAGGACAGATGCCAGCTGGCTAGCTAGCCAAGTCCTTAAAGACTTCTTTATAAAATGGCAGAGACAGTGAGGGTTGTTACTATTGATCAGATTTTAGATAAAGGATTGGCACCACACATCACTAGCAACGTGAGACTTTCCTCCTCAGGTTTTGTGGATGCATTTATTTCTCCGTGGGTGAAATTTACTCCAACCATGCTGTCACCACAGTGCCTAGTCTGCACATCACATCAGCTCTACCAGAAGGGTGAGCACAAAGCTCAGGACAGCATTCACAGGAGTTAAGAATATGTCCGAATTTCAGCGAAAGGGAAAGGCATGTTTTAGCACACTCCTACCACTTTTCACCTATCAGTCTCTGTCATGGTTTAACCTGGCAGGCAGCTAAACCAACCACACAGCTTTTCACTCACCGCTCACAGCAGTGAGATGGGGGACAGAACTGAAAAGGAAAAAAAAAAGGTAATACTCATGGGTTGAGACAAAGACAGTTTAATAGGACAGAAAAGGAAGTGAATAATAATAACAACAATAACAATAACAATAATAATAATAATGATGATGATGATGATAATAATAATAGTAATAGTAGTGGTGGTGGTGATGATGATGATGACGATGATGATAAAAGAATATGCAAAACAAGTGATGAACTACACAGTTGCTCGCGACCTGAAACTAATGCTCAGCTAATTCTCGAGCCAAACAGCCTCCTGGCCCACCTCCCCAGTTATATGCTGAGCATGACATCGTATAGTCTGGAATATCCCTTTGGCCAGTTTGGGTCAGCTGTCCTGGCTGTGTCCCCTCCCAGCTCCTTGTGAGCCCCCCGCCTTCTAATCTGTAGGTCGATATGCAAAGCTGGAACATCTGCTAAGCAGCTACTGACTGCTTAGCAACAACTAAAACCATCAGTGTGTTATCAGCATTATTCTCATCCTAAATCCAAAACACAGCTCTATGCCAGCTGGTTGGAAGAAAATTAACTCTATCCCTGCTGAAACTGGGACAGTCTCATTGAAGCAAATTACTTCAATCAGATTTAGCCTCCCTGGCACATACGTAGGGCAACTCAGACAACCCATGCTGCAGCTCAATTTCTGATTTTCCCTTTCTGTAACAGTAGCCATTAAGGACTGTTTTCACAGAACGGCATGTGGCCGGTTTTTTTGTAGCAAGGGGAAAGGAGTCCAGAGGAGTGATTTATTTATGAAAGTAACCAAGAAAATCACAGACACCAATTATCTCTTCTTTGCCTTTAAACATGTAATAACTACGTGAGGCATGTATTTCCATGTTTTACAGTCCACGGACTCTGGTCTTCATGACATACACCTGGTGCTTGCATGATCTTTTGCAAAGTGGACATGCCTCACCCACCTTTTGCTTTGATTTACCTTTCATATTGAAGAATTTTATACCTCCCTTGCATAATAAAGCAATAAATAATTTAGCATGTATATAATCAGCAATTATTTTGACCTCACAAGCCTAGTTTTCTTTAAGGAAAAGAAACATTTGAGTAAACGCAAGGGGCTTTACCGTGATCCCCAGCCCTTACCACCATATTAGATATGGCTAGGGTAGTCTGCAACCTAGATCCCCAAAACAGTTGAATTATGCTAACACTGAGCCTAGGCTAGTTAGCCCTGTGCCTCAGCAGGCAGACGTACACATTACGTCCTTGTACGTTGTAACATAAAGTGGCTTTAAAGCCAGTTTGTATGCAATTCATACTCTAAGTCTGCCTTAGTTTAAGCATGAATTAAGCTCAAAGGGAATTTCACTGAAAGTGACCCTGTTCTAATTTCGAGGAATAGATTTGATTGCACAGAGGGAAGCACATACAGTTTCATCTGGCACAGTACAAGGAAGAGTGTTACTCTACTGACAGTGTGCAGACACTAGCAGATTCACTGCAGAAAGCCTAGGTCAACTGTTTTAATCCTTTACTATCTGTAAAAAGGACATAACACTTCTGCTCATCCAGAATAATCTTTTTTTATACACATTTTTTATCACATTCAACTCCACAACTAAATGTATATCACAAATATTATTTAATTTCATATCTGAGCTAAATGAAGAAACGGACACAGAGAGAGTCAGTGAGCACAATCTGAAACGCCAGATAAAGCTGAGACAGTCTGAGTAGTGTTTCTCTCTTTTAAGAAGTTCATCTGAACAAGATCTTTGCAGGTGCTACAGAATACAAACCTGTTTGAAAAGAATGGGAGCTCTTCCCTTGAAAGGCTTTTTTAAAAAATGTGAAGTGGTATTGTAGTTAATTATTGTTATTGAGCAAACTGAAATTCAAAATTATGCTGTCAGATAGAGTTGTGTAATTTGGTTTCTGGTCATTAAGGCATTTCATTACCTCTCTCCTATGGAGCAACTGTTCCTTTGGCAAATGTATTTTCACAAGCATTTTGATGAGAGAGATTCATTTGTTGCTTTTAAACTTAATATGGTTTTGCTTGCCAACTGCCTTGTAGAATAGACTTCAGTTCTCTAAAATAACTGGAAACATACCCATTCATGGCAATCTGCATAATCTGCGAGCAATGGAAGGAGGAATTACATTAGAGTCAAGTTGTGCAAGATTAGAAGCCTTCACGAAAGCCCGGGAGCAGGACAACATTGGGAAGGGAATGCAGATTTCACCTGTATCTACATGATGGTAGTATGTAACAAGTAGGGAGAAAAGCAGAAAATAGAAGTAATGAATGGAAGTTAAAAGTTAGGAAGAATACAAAACTGATGAGGGATACAAAGTGGTAGAAGTATAAATCTATGACCAGAAGCATAGCCAGTAAAAAGAGGATATATGCAGCTATCTTAAGAGTAAAGGAATTTAAGAATAACAATAGTCCATCACCTGATTGCTAAGATGCAATTGCAAATACTACTGCCTAACATACTAAACTCAATGCAAAATGCCAAGTGGTTCAGTCATGTTCACATATACATGCTGGTTTTGGCTGGGATAGAGTCAATTTTCTTCACAGTAGCTATGTTTGGGATTTGTGCTGGAAACAGTGTTGATAACACAGGGATGTTTCCACTCCTGCTGAGTGGTGCTTACACAGAGCCATGGCCTCTGCTGCTTCTCACACCACTCCACCAGCGAGGGGGCTGGGGGTACACAAGCAGTTGGGCGGGGACAGACAGGGCAGCTGACCCGAACTGTCCAAAGGGATATCCCATACCATATGGTGTCACACTTAAGAGTATAAAGCTGGAGGAGGAAAAAAGAAGGGCAGGACATTTGGAGTGATGGCGTTTGTCTTCCCAAGTAACCATTACACGTGACAGAGCCCTGTTTTCCTGGGGATGGCTGAATACCTGCCTGCCATGGGGAGTGGGGAATGAATTCCTTGGTTTGCTTGTGTGTGGCTTTTGCTTTACCTGTTAAACTGTCTTTATCTCAACCCATGAGTTTTCTCATTTTCACTGTTCTGATTCTCTCTCCCATTCTGCTGGGGGAGAGTGAGCAAGCAGCTGTGTGGGGCTTAGCTGCTGGCTGGTGTTAAACCACAACAATAAACTATTCTGAAGGGAACCTCCTCCTTCTCCTCCCCTCCCGCCCTCATCCCCGAAAGGTGGTATGGTTACTCACTATTCTGAAGGAAAAACAAAAAACCAACAAAACCCACAGAGGGTATGGTTATATCAAGGCATGATGAATGTACCAACTACTAGTGTTAGCCATTTCAAATTCACCTGGACTGTAAAATCTGCTCCTCAACAGTTTAAAAGAGCTAAGCAAAAGGGTTTTAAGGCAGCAAATACTGAGCTGCCATATGTTTTAGAAAACTGGGGAAGTTCAAGAGGAGGAAATATGCTTTGGAGACCACACGTTTCTAAAATTAAACAAGAGGAGTAGATAGTGATAGGTTTATCAGTCTACATCCAGGACAAAGTGGTGGAAATACTGATACAAAATTTTACTGAAGAAAACATTAAAGGTATTGTAATTAATCTGAATCAACACCAGACTATAGAAAACTGGTATTTTTAAAGAGATTGCAATCTGATAAAGGCAAACACTAGACGTCTATATAATGTCTGAGCTGATTCTGCAAAACATTTCCACTAATTAGTTGGAGCAATTCATAGTCATTGCAGCAAACACTCTGTAAATGAACAATGGTCTTCACTAGTCTTCAAGAATAAGACTGCAGTGATTGTGTCATTCATAAATCAAAAGAGTGTTGATAAGTAACTCAAGGACAGTCAAAGAATTGGAGAACGTGCCTAGAAGAACGGCGTAGCTCCAGCTACCTAGATTATGAGAAAGAAGTTCAGAAGATGCATCTGTCACAGTTGATAAGTCACAACCATAGGAAAAGGCACGTGGTAATAGAGGGATTCTACTGAGCAAGCAAGAGATTACAGTATCCAGCTGCTGGAAACAGAAGCTAGAGACAGACAGATGCTAAAGTACCAGTTTTCATCAGTAAGCATACATCATCAGAACAACCTACCAAGAATGATGATGGATACTCTGCCATTGTAACTTTTCCTCCCCATACGTGTGCTTCTACACACCAGAAAGAATACACACAGCAGAACAGCCTTATGCTGTCAGAGCTTGGGATCCTTTTCTTACCTGAAAGCTGACACTGCCCACTGGGAGATAGTTTCGGTCTTCAAGCATGCTGAGGTACTCTGCCACCAGTGCTGCAGCATGGACCAGACACATGGCTGCTTCTGTGTAGCACTTCCTCTTGGTGTGCTTCTCTGCCATATTCTGCAGCCAAGTCAGCCTCAAGTCAGGCGATGTCTGGTATCCTTTGGCAATTCTAACAACACAGGGCAGAAAGAAAGTGTGAATGGTCACTTTGTCTCAAACAACAGAGAGAATATTAATAATGGTCCAACTGGGTTGAACAGAAGGAGACATGTCTGTCTTTATTCTGTATGACTCACTAAGCACACGGCAAAATAAATGATTAAGCAGGGGTAGGCAGGACACACAGGGGTTATGAGGAGACTAGAACTGCTGGACCCAAGACTCTTCGGTGTTCATCAGTCCCTGACTACCATCCTTGCCCAAGTCTGTGCCTGATTCCCTGTGGCTCCACTGCAACATGTTCACTCCAGCAGCCTGGGCTCCCTGTAACAGATCAGCTGTGCTGAAGTGGGAATGCATGCAAACAGAACAGCTAGAGGGTTTGTCCACAGCTTGTCCCTAAAACACACAGTTCTTGTGCTCACCTCACTGCAGAGTTTCCTCAGTAGCAATTCTAAATGGATTCACCTGTACATGAGATCCATGAGCATCTCTGGATCTTCCTGAAATTCCCTCATTTTCACTGTATCTGACAGAATGCTATTCAGATTACACAGCAGCTCCTCTACCTGCAGCGATACAAAGATCAACATGCATTTCTCAAGTGTTTATTTTTTCCCTTCTAGAAAAATAACAGTATCTGCATCACATGATGTTACTCTCTTTTAGTCCCTTTTACCCAAGGAAATGTCAGGATGCTACAAGTTATGTTTTTCCAACTCTATTCAATGTAGCAAAGACTGCTGACATAGCAAATCTTATACACACATTTTCATTAATCAAAATTAGCTGAAATACTTTGATCTGTTTATTTCTGAATGAAAAAAATAATCAAACCTATGTGCTAACTAAAGCTCAGCTTTAGTTGATCTGCGATCTGATAACAAAGCAGATTTTTTTGTAAGCCTTCAGCACAAGCTGAGTTACTGCAAAAATTTCAGCAAAGCATCTGACAGTTGTCTGAAATGTTTTTCATTATTGCTGCTGCTGCCTTACAAATTGACAAAGGGAGAGAAGTTTCCATGATGCTACTTGTCTGAAAACATGATGAATCAAATTCCATCTTGGGAAACTCTTACAGGGTACAGTTCCTGCTGTGATCTAGAAGAAAGCTGTAAACAACGCTACAAGATGATTCTCCTATAATGTGATTTCAGTGGAACTTCTTAAATTTATTCTATGGAACTACCTCCTCCACTTCTTCCTCGCTCATTGTTGTGTTAGAAATAACTCATGCAATAACCCCTGCATCTTTATTTTCATTGCTTTGGAAGACCAAGATCTAGGACTTCCTCCAAGCACATTCCTATGTGAAAGGTCCCAATAAAAGCCACAGATGTCATAAAAGATTTAACCTGCATGGGAAATGGAGTTGCCTGCATATCCACGTCTTCCTCTGCATAGGCTAGGATGGTTCGTAAGGACCGTCGAAGGAATTCCTCATTAAACTCAGGTGATTTTCCGACCAGAGAGGCTAGTGACATGGTCACCTGCATCTTCACTCTTGCAAAATTCTGTCAAAAGAAAGAACAAAACCATGAAAGAATGATGGCTGCACTGTACCGCACATATCAGTGCACATACCTCTGCCTACTGTATAAACCAAACCCACATTCTCCTGCCTCCCCTGAGTGCATTAAACTCACTGCTCACACGAGTGGCCTCTGGTGCGTCAAAGCCAGTCCTATTTTACCTGGTTAAGCCAAAGTTTCCTAATTCTGGCATTCTCTGGGGCAAGAATGTTCCTTGGAATGTATATGCTTGCTTGAAACAAGGGGAAGACCTCTTTCCCCCTCCACGTACGCCAGTGGATGTGTAGATCAGGCCACCCACAGAGGAGGAGAAGAGGAAGCAGAACTAGGAAAATGTTCCGGAAACGAGTCTGGGAAGCAAAAGGCCTCTGAGGGCTTCACCTGGTGATGCACTATGCCTTGCTGGTATTTTCCTCCTGCAAAGCCAACACTTTTTATATATTCAAAGCTTTTAAAGTAACAACTAGGGAAGAAAATGCTGTGCAAGATTGGATGCTATCCAAAATGCTAATGTGTGTCCTTTTGTGCTAGAACAGTGTGATTCTACATGCATAATATAGATGCATTTTTCCATATGTGTGGTAAGAATCAGAGCCTAGTCCTGAGACCAAGGGGGTAGCGAAGAATTCCCATTAATACAGGCATACAGTAGTTCTACTGAGGTTGTAATTGCATTAGAATAGAACTAGTCTAAGTTTAAGTAGTTCTGACATAGGAGTGAAAAAAAAAGGGACAAAATGAAGAGTATTGCTTATGCATGATATAGTCCTTCCTATCAGAAACCTAATGCTGTTCCATTTGAAGATGCATGTACAAGTGTTGCAGAAAATGTCACATTTTCCTAAACAAAATAATGAATAATTAAAGCTACTTTCCCCTACATCTCTAGCACTTTTTCTGGCTCAAGTGTGTGAAACAGTATGACATATAAATATTTATCTGCAGATGCGTTCCATTTGTTATCACAACTTCAATTTCAGTTTCAACTGATCACAAAAAAAGGTGGCACAAAACATACTGCTGTTCTCAAAATCTTACACTGGTAGAGCTGAAGCTGTATCTCATGAGGAGATAAAGAGTGGCACAGGCTTGAGTCCGTGTAATATCCATGCTGCTGCTACAGTGATGGAGAACTCTTTGACACAGGTCAGCACACTGTTCGACCTCCTCTTCAAACAGGAAATCTCCAAACTAAGGGACATAGAGAAGAAAACATTCATTACTCTAATTTCTGGCCATTAAGCCATCATTAGTTTAGTGTACAAAAATCACAGGATTCAGACAAAGACTAAAGTTTGCAAAAACTACATTTTACACTTCTTTTTATTTGGACTTCTGATTCCTGTGACATTATAGGTTCTCTTTTCAAGCTTTTCTACAGAGAAGAAGGGTTTGAAAATAGTCTTTGTGTTTTGAAAAAGATCAGCAGAAAGAGAGAATAACATTTTCTGAGAGTCCCATGGCTCCACAACCTTTTGAAAACAGCAAATATTGCAAAATTCTTAGAAGCATGGAGAAATACAATGGTTGATGAAACACGAAACTACTTCCTTAAGCATAAGGAGCAATTACTAGCTTTGTGCATCAATGCCCTACTCTTCCCCAGCCCTCCTGCGGTGAACCCCAAAACTTCTGCTGCGCAGCTTTCATGCCAGACCCTCCTTTACTGTGTCTCCACAACGCACCTAGCAGACAACAAACCCAGGGGACAGGATGTCTGTCCTAAGAAACTTGCACTGTGGACAGCACAGATGCACCAGTACCATACATACATACATAGAACTGATAAAGATGTGTGAGAGAACACAGGACATTATTTCTCATTTGCAGGCCCATTTTCCAGTTCTCAACCTTTCTTCACTCCATTATCTCAATGTTTTATGTCTAATTTATATTACAAACCTGCTGGCATAGGGTTCTACCATTTTTGTTTGTAAAATAACATCTATATACCTACAGTATAATACAAATAATTGGAATGATTGCTTCACAGAATACAGCACTGAGTCAGCTTAACTAGAAGATCTGTTTCAATGAGAATAGTGATTGCTTCACAAAATTCATTACTGTAATTGGAAGTTAGCTTTCAAAGATAAAGTATAATGCAAACATATTATGAGTTTCATAACTACTCAGCTGCCCTGTAATTAGACTTTGTCAGCCAATCTGCATTTAACAGCAGACAGGCACTAATTGCACAAGAGTACCCTGTTTGTTATTTGCATTTTAGAATAGTTTAGGGGAAAAATAATTTAATGGATTTTTCCTTTGTGGAACTGCTTTTCTTTGTAAGATAATGAATCTTAAACAGATTTTAGAGTGTCCTCATGAAGGACCTAACCCATTACGACCCATATTATAAAAGTATTGGGTTGAATTCTGTCCTCATACACATTTTGAAATATTTTTTAATTGGTGATACAGAAATGAAGGAGAGATCAGGATTTGGCTTAGCTTTCAAGCAGAAATTTGGATTCTATCTTAGAAGTAGAAACCTAGAATAATCCCCTTGATATTTGATGAATTAGCTTTGATCTCTCTGCTGCCCAAATGGTTGGAAACTAGTCCTGACAATATAATAATTTAAATCCATGCAATCTCTCGCATTAGGATGCCTAATTAAAATCAGAATATATTTGAAAATAAAATGGGTGGAATTTTTTACCTTTTTATTAGTAAATCTTCTATATTTAAGAGTAGACTGCTAAACCCACAGGAATATTCAGATTCAGTTATTCTCTCTTGTGTGGTCAGTGAAATAAATAACTTTGCAACAGCTGTAGAAGTCCCTTAATGTCCCTATAGATAGGTATTTGTATTTACATAGACCAAACACATTTAATGAATGCCAAAGGAAAAGTGGTAAGTGGCACACGGCTCTGCTCTAAAAATACTGCTCTAATAACTTGGTTGGAAGCATGAAAGCAGAAGTATGTCAAGAGCATACCTTAGCAATGAGCGCTCTGAGTGTAGCAAAGCAATGAGTCAGGTAAGTGGTGCTCTGATCACAGCCAAGAGAATTTACCAGGACCTTCAAAACTCCTCCCAAAAGATTATCTCTGCACTCTGCTGCAAAGCTTGCCTATACATGGAGGAGAAAAACAACAATAATTGCGTGAGGTAATTCAGCAATGAACTGGCATATAGGAACTGAAGTTCTGCTTTCCTGTCCATGAGATGCAATCACAAGTTTAGAGACTGCAGTTTTTTCACTTGTGAGTATCTGCTTCAGAGGAATCTCAAAATATTCTTGCAGTGCTCAGGAAGACAGAGAGGAAAATATTCCAAACGGTTCTCAGTATCTGCAGACACTCCAACGCATTTTTAAGGTCAGCCACCTTCTGCAGCGACTCTTGAAGCTTTATCCACCTTCTGTCCAATCTTTCACATACCTTGAATCAAGAAGTGATCCTGCAGTGGGCAAGCACCATCCTTCCCCTTGCCTTCTCATGCTCTGATTTCCTGGTCATATAGACTAAATAGGTATACCGGTACGCTCTGACCAAACCCACAACCCAAACAGTGGGGAGACTAAGTGCTATGAATGGTGTCATAGAAAAATCATGCCTAGTACTACAAGAGTCCAGTAGCTAAATTCTTTTCTACTAACAGGTCTCCAAGCATGAGATTTTCTCTACGCTATCTACGAATATACATCATGTTCAAACAGTTGTATTACCATGTCCTTGAATTTTGAATGTCTCTCCTAAACCAGGAAAACATGTCTAAGCAGAGTCAACTGTCTTGGTTCTACTGCTGCCTTCTACTTCTAGAAGTTAGGTAAGTTCTGCACGTTATATTGCTCTAGGGTGGCATATCTCTTTTCAGAAGGACTCCATGCAGGTGGAAAGTATTTCCCTGCACTGAATAGTCTGTGGGAGTCAAAGTTAAATCCTATTGTCTCACAGGATCATACTTGCAAGTATGACCAAAGGTTATGCAGCAGTCCAGTCCCAAATGACTAATATCTTCAGATACATTCCTAGCATAAATGAAGGTTTTTCTTCCTTCATCTTCTCTAAACTCATAGCAAGACAGTGGAAACAGCTTTCAACATCTACTGATGAAAAGGTGGTAGATTTTCCTTTCATTCACAGTAGTGCAATGTCCTACAGTAGAAAGGGCTTGTGGCAACAGTATAAGGCCATTCATCTCTGAATTCATTCTTCATCTCTTTTTTTTCCCTTCAAAATTAGGCAGGTTGGCATAAGATCTTTAATGAAAACATCCTGCACTGCCTAAGAAACAAAAGGAGAAACGAGTCTTGTTTCCACTGGCTTCTGAGGGAGCAAGGATTGGTACACAGCCAGCTCTGCCATTTCCCACCTGGATGATGTTCTCTTGCATATCAAGAATGATCAGGTTAGCTTCAGTTGCCAGGTTTCCACTGATCAGAGCTTCTTGATCTAGCTCAGCTTTTGTCCTGCAAAAAAAGATTTCTAATTAAAGCACACAAAAAGTACCTCAAAAGTTAGATAGCCAGCTGTTTAAACAAAGCCAAAATATAAATGATACCATTCTGAACAATCCCATAAGAGCAAATGATGAAGATAGGGTTTAGAGGTGTTTCTTAAGAAAGACAGAGTCAAATGAGGAGAACTGATATCGTAGAACAGAAGTCTCAAAGGGGACACCTGAAACTAGGGCTCTGGGTAGTTCAAATAGATGCTTCTTTAATAACAATCTTTGTAATAGCTACTCTGCCCTCAATATCACATTCAATTGATGTTATCCTGCTTTCAGCTGAGATAGAGTTAATTGAATTAAACCATGACAATTGTTCAACAACCTATGCAGTAATTTCTGAATGCACTGCCTGTAGCAGGACACCAAACCCCAAGATGGAACAAAAGGCAACTGATCTAACACTTCTAGAAAAAAAAAGTGAAAATAGAAGTCTTGGGCAAAGGGAAATTGCTTCAAAGCCCTAGCAGCAGTATGTAATGCAGACAATTTAAAACGTTGATTCTTGAGACTGTTGACAACACAATACAGCAGGTCCAACAGCTCTGGGCTCAATACAGCCGTACCCCAGGCCATTTAAAAGAGGACTGAAACATTTTTAGAAACAACATTTTATAAAAGGCGGTGGTAAGGCAATGTATGATGCCTTCTTAGGTGAGACTTAAGGATGAGGTCTGGAACACAGTTCCTCTTAAGCGTAGGTGCAGCTCCTAACATTGGTCTATTTTTAGAGATCCCTTCTATGCCAGAAACACAACAAGGAGGCTCAGTTGTTTTTCCTAAACCACTCAGAGAAAGGCTGTTGCATGGCTGGAGTTTGAGATGGAGATTAGAGATGCTCTGACTTGGGCCAAGTCTCCTAAAGGTGCATTTCTGTGGCTGGACCAACACCCTTACAATCACATTTCTGAGTGACTTCAAAATCCAAGACTTTTCTGCTATGTCCACTTACCTTTTCTGCCCAGTGGAGTCTTACCCAAGAAAAAAATCAGAAAAGCAAAGTCAGGGGAGACGTATGGTTATTAATTACAGTGACACGAAGCAATGAAGAACAGAAAGGCCTGCCAAAAGGCTGGTGCTATAACCAAGCCAGAGCGCACTAAATATGAGTAAGAACTAAACAAATTAAGCCAAGAGCATAGCCGTTGGAACCATTTCCAGCAACCACTCAGCCTTGCACATTAACCATGCTGTCTGGGTCCTCTCTGACACCACATGTAGCTTGTAACTGCAACTACAATTGCAAAGCATGCTGGATTCAAGGAGGAGCAGGCTAAGTGAGGCTGAGTGGTGACCCGGGCAAGCCTGCTGTGCCACATACTAACTGCAAACATCTTACTTATGGGACATACACACTAAAGGGATCCAAAAAAGATGATAGCAAAGATCTTGCATACCACAGTGATGAACATTGGGTACAGCAAAAAGGCCTGGATAGCATGCAGTTTTCCTTCTCTAACCAGAAGTTTGATTTTGAGTGGTTTAATGGAACTACTGTAAAGAGGTATTGTGGAGCTTCTGCTTGAGGACTGTTTTATTCTGATTTCAATGAAACTGTCTGGAAGAAAGCAAGCTGCTTTCAGAAAAAAAAAAAATCTACACAGGATCTGCACCTCTTCCAATCTAACACAGAAGGTGGAAGGACTCTTTTTTTTAAGTTTAGATAAATTCCAAATTAACTATCCTGTGTTCACAATGTTCAAAAATGTATGTGAGGATCATGAATGAGTGCTCGACTACAACAATGTAGTTGCCACATAGCACAAGCCAGCGCTCTCAGTTAAAATTCACACATGTTGAAGAACACCATGGGACCTCAAAGCAATCATCTCTGTCTGACACACTGTGGCCCATTTAGCTAGTCAAAATTCAAGCAAGTATCTGTGGACAAATAACACATCTTCTTTAGGGAAAAGCAACAAGTTCCAAGCTTACAGAAACTTAGAACATCCCATGTGAAAATGCTGTTAGTAACACAAATCATTCCTGAAAATACAGTTTGCCATAAACTTAGACACTGACTTGTCTACTACCATATAGTGTTGATAGGGTGAAACGTACTGAGACAGCATAACTAAAACCTGTGACAAGAAAAATAGTCACTACAGAATCATCTTCCCCTATTCCTGCTAATAACTCTTCTCAATTTTAAACTAGTATGTCAAATCCAGCTCAACCGATTTAATATGGCAAAGCTTAAGCCACAGTACTGTATACAGTGAGGAGCCACAGCAGTACCAAGATAAGTGTTGTAGCAAGCCTCTATGCAGTATTTGATACAACTTGTATCAATAACTAGCGTTTACCACGCTGCTAATAAGAAGGAAAAGATGTGTAGATAACTATTTAAACTTCTTGTTCAAGTACTTGTGTCTTTGTTGTGTCATAGCAAGAGTTGGATACTTCTGCTACATAAACATTCTCTATTTCATCTCTTTAACAGTAGAAGAAAGTATTGAAACTGCTGATTTTGTAATAAAACATCCCAAGAACAAAACATAAAAACGCCAAAACATCTTGGTTCTAATAAAAGCAATATATATTTATTAAATGACTTACTTATCTTGTCTCTCATTTGCCTGTCGCCAGTGAGTCTGCTCCTTTCTCCAGCGCAGGTTTTCATTTAACCCCGCTGATCTGTCATTCCCTACAAGTGCAACATATATCAGCGAGAATAAAGCAAAAGGGGACACCTGAGGTCTGATAGCTCACCAAAAGAAGGAGACATATGTCTGTAGCAATCTGTCAGAACTAAACCCATTCAACTTTACAGCCTCAGGGCCTTGGTAAAAGGACAGGACCCCATCATTTTTTTCACTTATGATTTTTAGAACATTAGCTTACTTAATGTCTTTGAAGACCAAAACACAAATTATTCCATTTATTAAATGAAACAACCTTTTTTGCTATAAACAATTTGTTCTTGCTGATAGTTTTGACATCATTTTTTGGGTCTAGATTAGACACTAACACAGTTTCTCAGAATGTCTTAAAACTTAGTTGACCTCATATTCTTCATCTGAGAAGAGCTCAGTCTTAGCTACACCTTGGATAGTTGAAAGCTAATAATATTTTTATCAAAACCAAGAAAGGTTTGCAAGGGAAAGGACTGTGGGTGAAAAATATAAGAATCAAAATGGGGAATGCGCATAAAACCCAATAAACTCATTTATGTCTACAACATCTTGGGATCTTCTCAGAATATAAAGGGGGAGAGGGGCATGAAGTACCAGCTGGTATTCTGCAGCGCTTCATCATTTCTCCTCTGGCTCCTTCACCTCTCAGCAAAGCCTCTTCTAATCGGGCCTTAACGTCTCGTGACTTTTGGAGTGCTTGGGTGCTAACTTTGTCTGAGCTTTGTTTGCCCTGAAAGTAAAGTCAAAGCAATCAACACCAATGCCTCCATCTTTGGACGTGAGTCCAAATTACATTTCCAGAACAGACACAACAGGAGAGACCTGTGCAGCGGGCAGAAAGCAATGAATATGATTGACTAATATACAAAAGCTAATTAAATCTGGCAGATGAAGAAAGAGGTAGTATACATACGTCTAACAAACACGACTCTGTAGCTCAGTGCTACACAGAGAGTAATTAAAGTTCAGAGGGAAGATCATTTGATCCATTTCAGACAGATCCTGTCAGATAGTGGAGTCCTGAAGTCCAGTTCCAGCTCTTAAGTAAAGGGTCATCCTTAGTGTCCTGCCCAGTACTTACAGGAGCTGTCAATATGTTGCCCACCAAAAATAGCCCTCAAATCCCCACGAAAAGGAAAATCATACAATAATTTAAGCCAACTTCATAGGACTTCCTCAAAGATTTTGAATGCATTTTGCTTGAAGGCTAACGTCAGTTATTTTTCTGAATTAATTTGTCCATTTGTAGCATAGACTAGACAAGAGCTAATTTAACAATTGTCAATAACAAATTTCCCCTGGACAGCTGGAAGGTAAGGAAAAAAAATTAAACCAAAACAAGACAACAAAATCAGGCCACGTTTCACTTACCTTATACTCGAAGCATGAGACACAAATGAAGAGGAGGTCTAAAATCCTGTTCAACTGCATGGATGGAAGGTCTGCAATCCATTTTTGTATTAGATTCTGATCAGCATTTTTCATGATCCAGAGGTAACAGATCAAAAGGTTGCGAGTGGTATCAGGACCTAATGTAGCACTCTGTCTGTAGGGCTAGTAGCAGATAAAGTAAATATCAGTAGAAAGAAGATAAAGAGGAGGGAGTTCATTCAGATGAGGTAATGCTATTTCAATTTCAGTGAAATAAAATCTCAGTACTGGACTTCAGTACCTGTTCCAGGTTATACTGACCGTATTTTTTGAATGTATGTGTGTGTAATTAGTGACACAACTTGTTGTATGCATGTGAAAGAAGCACAAGAGCATTGTTTGCTAGATGTTTGTATTTTAATTTCTTTATAATAACGTAAAAAAAGATTCTATAACTGTTTGGTTTTCTCTTGCATTGCAGTTGTGTCTGCAAAATTGTATGAAAGATAAAAACAACCATGAACATAGAGAGAGAAAAAGAAGGATCTTGAGTCCTAGATCCATGGATTCAAGTGACACTGGGAGGCAGTGGGAGTCAGTGGCATTTGCTGATTGGAAATTGGCAAAATAGGTTGGGTGTGAAAATGGAAATAGCCATATGGGAGAAAACGTGGAACTACTTATGGTAAAGGAGTAATTAAATGACTAGAAGAGACGAGGAGGAGATGACAAGAGGAGTATGAGGCATTCTTTGGGGCTAGAGAAAACAAGAAAATGCAGCTTCTCATGGCTGTAGTTATTAGTGGCAAGAAAGGGTAAAAGGGGAAAACAAAGAAAGAGGAAAACTGGCACAAGAAAGGAGAGTGGCAGAGCACTGGACGTACCAGGGACACCAGAGATATTCCAGAGCTCCGGAGGTTGAACTGATTCCCTGCAATGGCAAGGGCCACATTTTGATTTATTGCACCTGCAGACTCTTGTTCTTCTTCTGGGTTTCCTGTGCGTCCCTTTCCGCTGCGGGCATCTGAAACTAGATTTGACATATCCCATTGGAACTTCAGGAGCAATCCAGCTGTTGTCGCTCACATGTCACAGACTTCCATTGGGCTGTAACCTAACAAAACAATCCACACCTCCGTCTCTGAGACTGTCACTCTTGCTGATGTACCAAGCAATGACAGAGGTGCAGCATTAGCACGACAGATTGCAGCCATCTGCAAAGGCTGTGAAATTGTTCAAATGAACAGAAGGAAAGGAGATGTGTCCAATAAATTCCAGGTGTTCAGAGAAGCTAAATTAAAAGCAAAGGTGAGGTGTCTCTGAAATTCAAAGCTAAGCCAACACTTCATAAGACTTAGAGCCATCCAGTTCCAGTCCATTTCAGGCAAGACGATCAATGCAAAAGCCCTGTGTATGTTTGGTGATACTCAACAAAGTGTGTAAGTCTGCTAACAGCTGACAGAGCCAGTATTGCCTGATGGCTACAGAACAATTTTCATTTCAGGCATCTAGCTGCTTCTAGTCCCTGCTAGTTCTTGACATCACTTTCAGCAAATAGTTATATGTACCTAAGTTTTGTAAAAATCTTCTCTGATTCTGTGTCCATTTTGTATTTTGCAAGTCCTGTTTTTCAGAGAAGCTGAGTGACCAGCCAGTCCCAGTACATTCAGAACAAGGTCAACAGCCTCTTGTGACACATACTTAAAAAGAAAAAAACTCTAAAACCTAGGCATACCGGTACACCTGGGCTTCATCGTAATGTCCCTTTTTCATTTGTGGTATAATATCTAATACTTAGATTAGAAGAATGGGGTGAGAACTGATTACTCAATGTATAATAAATGCTTTTGTTCTATTAGACTGAAAGTGCTAAATAATACTTTCATAGCATAAAGACTTTTGTCCAGACATCTATATGAAAGTATTTTCAGGATCAGTGACAAAAGTATATTCTTCAAAGATTACACCTTTTCTTCTTTATAGCCTTTATTCTATTTGTGGAAGTGAAATGTAGTTTTCCAAGTAGCAGAGAACTACCTACTTACAAAAAATGTGAAACAGCTACTTTCAGCAGTATTGTATGAACACACATGTAGCAAAATGCAAGGAAACAGCTTATACAATACTGTTTTAAAAGGTTTGATAACATAGAGCAAAGTTTAGATAATGTAGAGCAAAGTTTAGACAGATGATAAAAATATATTTCCTGTATTGTATTTGCCTAAGATTAATTTTGGTATCATGTTAACAGCACTAAAGAGCAATTAAAAAAGATAAAAAGAATACAATCCAATGTCTTTAATTGTGACGTAACACAATGTCAGTATCAGTCTTGTTTTCTTCCCTACTGTCTGTTAAACGTATCTATATCTCAATATTTCCCACAGCTCTTGCAGGCATTATTTGCAGGATCATATTTACAGAAAGAGATAGGCAGAAGTACTTATAGACAATCTCTGGTCTATCATTTGCTCATGAAGTGAGGACACTGAAGCTTTTCCTGTCTTTAAAAATCCAGTTTACTTCTAAGTAAAGAAATATTCAACCTTACTAGACTATCGGGAGTTTCTGCACTTAACATGATCTCTTTTATGTTTGATAGATTATTTAGACAAGTCACTCTAAGGAGCTCAAAAATACAAATGGAGAAGGGTCTTACTTGTAAAATCATGGAGTTGTGGCAGTGAATCCAAAATGATACCAACCAAAGGGAGGTAGAGAGCTGCAATTTTAATCTTCACCTCTTTTTTTGAGCAACGTGGGTCTAGGTCATGGGAACTCAGCAAGCTAAGGATAGCACTGACAGCTTTTCTTTGCACCTTGCTAATCCTGTTAACACAAAAGCCATCCATGAGCTCCATTAATGGGTAATGCACAAATTATTTAGAAATCAAAGATTTAACAAACAGAGCGGATATGAAAGAAACAAGTTAATATGCCAATATTTGTTTGATGACCTCTCTTTCATTCTGAGCACAGACTCACGTTCCCTGCAAAAGATAGCTATCTTACATCTCCAAGCCACTTCACCACAATCAAAGAGCACCCAAGCCTTTCAAATTTCTCATAAAAATTCAATATGGTGAAGAGAGGTTCTTAAAGAAAAGCTTCAGACTCTGGCCAAAGTTTAGCTAAACTCTTAAGCTCAGACAAAGGTAAAGGTGATTTAGAGAGAAGAGTAACTGAAATTTGTGTATTTAGCTAACACTACTGCAACAAACAGTGTATTTTTATTGACTGGAACCAACATACTGCAGACAAAACAATGACTGGGTTATTGCTACTTACAGAGTGACTCACTGAAAAGAGTGGGGGAAACAGGACTATCCTTGAATCAAATTATGACCTTGCCAAGAGTAACAACGTGACTCAATGTCATTCTAAAATCTGCAATTTGGGATACCCACCCCTCGCTGTCTGCGTCCAGCGCTGCTGCCAATTCAGTGAAAAGTAAGCCGGTCAGAAAGTGCTGCTGACGGTATTCGGCCGAGAGGTCAAACATACTGGCGATTTTCTGGTCCTGGAAACTAGAGCAGGAGCTAGAGTTCTGCAGAAGTACATTAGAAGTGTTAAAGAACGGTCACTGAAATCAAAGCCTCTTAAAGAGCTTGTAGTCACAGTCCATATAGCTAACAGAAAATCTCTACCAGAGGAAAAACACAGACTTTGAAAGAAGGTTGGACATTTTGGAGGAAAACATCTGAGTGTGAAACAAAAACCATCTAGTTTCAAATTAGTTGCTTGCTAGGATGTAATCTCATTCTTTTCATTCTGTGCAAGCAACTCATTTGACATTTTCTGAGACGTAAAATTCCTACCATGTATTAATTAGTATGGACATGACACAAAGTCAGAATTTTCTCCATGTTTACAACTCTTTACTTTGCTCCTACTGTTGCAGAGCAGCCATCAGGCACCATACAGCAAGAGGTTGCCCCTCCATTAAGAGGGACATCAGCATCAGAAGCTCTGCACTGTGCCTTCATCAGCACCCATGATGTCTAACACGGCAGTAAGGTCAGGAAAGACGTGCGAACAGTGTTTCCTTTTGCCCTGGAAATCCTTGGCTGAGCTTGCTGGCAGCTGGCATAATTTAGAGCAGCCTTCAAAGTGCTGTAACTTATGGCTATGACTGATATACAGCCAGCCCAGGAATGGAAAGTTGCTGCTATATATGTGTTGTGAACTTCTTAGCTTCTCCAATCATAGGTCTGTGCCACAGGTCACCTGGAATGTTTTTGTCCCCTGATCGGGTGAGCATAAGTCTTAGACTCTACTCCCTGGTGCAGCTACTGCGGTTTATGAGTCCAAATTTTGCTTTTAATTTATATTCTTCAATATTCTCTCCCAATATTTCTGTCAGTCACCTGGGAATAGTCCCAGAAAACAAACACATGAAGTAGCAGTATACCACACTGTGGCAGCTGTCTTCCTGCATATTGGGTCAAATGAAACGCATGTCTCTGAGCAGCCCCATATTTTGGATCCACGTACTTAAGACCAATCCCATTTCAACCTCAAGCAGACAGGTACTGGCTGTGCTATGTTTGTGTGGAATAACATTTAAAATGTAGAACACCCAGTTAAGTGAATTTGGCTTCTCTCCAAGAATTCCAAAAGATTTATTCACAAGGCCACATTTCTTACTGAAAATCTAACTCTAGCTGGGCAGCACTCCTGCAGACAGATCAAAATTACTGCAAGGGTGGTCAGCTAATGTATTAAATCATCCAAGGGCCACAAAAGCCGTATTGATTTGCACAGGTTGCACTTCATAGGTTACTTCTAAAGGAGAAAAAGAGTTGATAACATTGCTTGAAGGAAAGAATGATTAAACTGGTGTCTGCCCAGCTCTGACTTGCCAAAACTAGTTGCAAGAGCTATGCTAACTTCTTTTTTCCCCCACAGCTGAAGAGTCCCATTTTTAGTACTTTGGCATTCAGTATTAGCATTAAGCAAAACTATTGAGAAATCCTGACTGTGAGACCTTCACGCTTTGCTTGTAAGACCAGAAAAAACTTCAGTAAAATATTATTTACTATTATTGACCTGTTGGAATACTTAAGGTACAAGATGTAGCACATCTTATCATCCAAACAATTATTTGGCAATGGCACTTGAAAACAAAGCTGTGAATTTGAACTGCTCCATTACACAGTGGTTTTGTACCTACAGCCGTTCTTAGTTTCAGTTCCATTCCCCCCTATTCAAGGACTGTGGCAATTATGGGGCATTACATTGAAATGCTTCGTCCCAGTCCCAACCTCTGCAAGACCACTGAGGTGGAAAACAGGCAGGCTAGCACCTTTTGTTAGGCGGTTTGTCCCATGGTAAAAGCAAGATACCATCTAAGTAGAATGTAGAGGAGAAGAGCAAGTCTTGACTGCCAAAATAGTGTTTGGCATGCCAGACAACAATTTCTGTACTGAATGTGCTTGTGAACTTGATGCCCATGGTGATGGATGGGAGGTCTTGACATCCAGGAAGTCTAGAGCTGTGTCAGTATCAGGTCAAGCCTGGAAAAATGTGCATGTACTGGCAATGACATTCTGGGAGAAATAAGAAGTCATGAGGAGGGGCATTCACAAAAATTTTGTGAAGAGTCTACTCAGGATATCTGAGTGTTTCCACAAAGAAAAATAATAAAGATCAAATAAAAGGAAAAACACTGTCCAGAAAACACAGAGAAATTGTTGGAAAAGTCACAGCATCTTCTGTACCACTGGGGTGTGGAAGAACCCAGAATGAAGAATGCAACAATTTAAAAGGAAAGCATGATAATCCTGCTCTAAACAACACTAAGGTTCAACAGGATACTGATTCCATGATACCAGGATATTGAAAATGGCGGTGTTTTAGTCACTAACTTATGTAGTGGTACCATCTACATTCACTCGGAAAACAAGAAGTTCAGCCAGAAGGCAAATGCACACAAAGTTTGCTGTGCAATGCTGCATGCCATAATTCTCCAAAACAGATATTGAAATACGTATTTGTGGTTGTGTATGGATGGGACAAAGGTGTGCCTGTAAATTAGCCTTCAGAGCCATGTTCCTTTTAGACCTTGTATATCTACCTAAACAGTCACTTTCTGTTTGCATGTTTCTAGAGGGACACATATCTGTGTCATGTTACGTTTTAACTTGTGTAGATGCAGTTTTGCAGTAGTAGTCCCTTAGCATTTACTCTTCTGCCCTTTTCTTTCAAGGGGAAAGTTGTCCCTGATACAGCAGTGGCTAATTGTAACCAAAGTATCTGAACACAGAGCAACATAAGTCTTTCTCTACATGTGTGCTTCATGTGACATTCATGCAATATCATCTAATGGATGCCTACCTGGGAGGATAAGGAGGGAGAGGGGGATGCTGGAGCAGATGCGGAGGTCATGAAGAAGAGGTTCAGATTGAGGTAATGCTCATGGCTGCAGAGAATTCTCAGGAACTCCAGTCTCATTGAAATCAGGGTGGAGAGTGAATTCAGCTTGTTTGAGAGCTAGAAAAGCAAACAAAAAAGTGTCATGTGATGGGCATGCACTACTTAAATTACCACGCAGTGAAATACCTTGTTTCCTGAAACAGAAATAGACAAATAGCCCAGCATGCATTAAAATGCTCACTGGTTCCCTGTACCTAACTAGTTTCTATCTCTTAGCCGCTCTTTGTCAGTGGTGGTGTCTCTCTCCCTGCTTTCCCAGCTGCCTTACCAACTTCCTAAGAGACAATGAGTTGTGGTTTTTTTTTTCCTCACAGAAGAAAAACACACAATATGTTTTCCCTTTTGCATAGCACAAAGATTAAAACCAAACAAAACTCTGCTGAGTTTATGGCAAATGCATAAAAAGCCCTGCTAGGCAAGGCAGAGCATCAGTGGTCTTGTCATTTCCCTTCCTAGCAACAATGACATCAGTGGCATACTGCACATACTATAGGGAACTGGGGTGGTGGCCACCTTGCATTCTCCTACCTACCATCAGCTGACAGAAGGCCTTCCTTTGGCAGAAAATCTACAGCAGGTACAAGGAACACTTTCCCCTTCACATACAACAAATAATTCCATAACAATGTCCTGCAACATCATTTATTTTTAATTTTGGGAGGCTGGTATAGCAAGCAGACAGAGACAGATAATTTTGATTGAAACCCCCAGATCTAAATACTGTCCTCACAGCGGTGCATTGGGCGAGTCAGAGACCAAAATGTATGGCCTGCAGACCCTGCTGCTAAGGGATGTAAAAAAGTAAGGGAAGAAAAGTGGCTCCACGGATGCTCTGCAGCAGTGCAAGGTATGACACTTCTAAAAGAGTCTTAACCTCAACTCAACTTTTTTCTGCAGACCACAAATCAAAAGAGGTTTAAAGTCTCTGCATATGCAATAAGAAATAGGAAATTTACCTGACCCTTTAATACAACTCAAAGGATCTTGATGGATAAATGAATCAAACAGAACAGAACACCGGACTGGCCATAAGCCAAATACAATACCAATCATGCGTGGTGCCTACCTGATTACAGTAATGTTTGATGAGATTAAACACAAATCCTCGGTCCATTAAAGAAAGAAGATCGTACAAGAAAAACGCCAGGCTGATGTTAATTTTTTCTGCTTGCTCACTTTCCTTTAAAAAAAAAAAAGAAAAAAAAGGGTTTGCAGTTATAATATATAAAAGTTATATAAAGGTGGAAGACTTTCAGAATCATTAAGAAATAGTGTAGGGGACAGGTCCTAGAACCATCTCACGGAACCTACTGGACAAGATTTTTTCAGTTCTTCGTTTTACATGATCTTGTTAAAATATACAGAATCACTCCTGTAAATTATTTCAACTGTTGTAGCTTTCACAAAGGAATATCACAGGATGAATGAGTAAGTTTATCCATAGAAACCTTTGGGTTGACCACAACGAAATGGAATTTGAGACCTGTTATGGATTCCTTATGGGCTGCAATCCTGCATATGCCTTTTTTTTTTTTAAATTGAACCCTTAACATTAGAGAATGCTGGTTTATGTACTTAAACCAGGAAATATTGTTTTAAAATATTAATTAAAATATGCACTGGCTATGCTGATGGAATGCCAAGTTATTTTGTTTGCAATTTTTAAGTATAAAACTGATAGTAAAAAATACTGGCAAGATAAATCTGTGGTTTTTACCATTCAGCAGCTAAGTGCTTGCATGCTTTGAATTGGACTGATTACCAGAGATACACAGCCCCCAAGTAAAAATCACAAAGAACTTCTCATGCTCTCTAAAATGAGGCTACAGTTACTTCAATTATACCAATTTAAACAACAAAATCTCAGTAGGTATGTAGCTCACGATGAGGAATTTGTGGAGGTGCCTGAGGGATCTGCACACATTTAATGCTCAGAGCCCTCAGGTGGGTTCACTCAAGACTGACAGAGGAGATGCCTGAGAAAAATGTTGCCCCTGTGACTCTGCCTAGTGAGAACAGGTGTGCAGCACCTCGGGGTGGTTACAATTTAATTTTTAATTTTTCAACCTTTTTGTTGCTGGTCAGAAATATAT